>CANTFL010000428.1:0-75153 GCA_947650285.1 Hyaloperonospora brassicae | reverse complement strand
GTGCAGGTTATTCATGCCATATTCAATGGCAGGACCACTACAGACTGTAGTCAGTGCAGGAGAAACTCGCCCGTTATACTTGTGCTTATCCGCAGACAATGTAGATGGAATCTTGTGCAAAAGTCTAATAAAGCGGGCGTGCACATACAATGCAAATGAAGAATGAATAGCGCATTAGGTGAGACTTTGTCAGCAACACACAATGGACAATACCCTCTGGAGAAGTTGGAAGAATATACTGGCGTGATCGTCCGACTAGTCGGCGGAAATGCATAAGCAAAGCGGTAGACAAGGGAGATTTATCGGCCGTATTGCTCGTGAGTTGATACGGCAACAACAGTCCGATTTCGTACGATACCAGCTAGAGCCAGCAGGTTCATACAAAACCCACTTTCTAGCAACCCAAACAACGGGTCAAGACGAGACTGCGCAAGGCAGTAGAACCCCCGCATACCCTCAGGGGGCAACTTACGCTCCAAATCTCAGCGTCTTGCAATTTTTAACTCTATCCTGCATGTGTCTATATCCTACACTGCGCATGGCTGCAGGTGCACTAACAAGCAGGCGAAATGTCATTTTGATGTAGTCATCTAGACTTCCCAAACAAAATTGGGCTGAGTCAAGATCTTGATCGAATGGTCGCACTTTTTTTATGACACGACTACGATATACATCGTCCGCTCCCTCATCATCTCGGATCCACTTTCGGCTACAGGTGGCATGGAATAGCCCCACTTCGAACGCCACGTTCGTACCTGTTGCCGTCTACACATTGACGATAGATGGAACTGGTGCAACCCAATACATATCTACCGAAAATTCGCGCAACAGCTCTGAAGAAAAGAACGCAAAATCATTAGTGCAAGGATGATGACATGTACGGAAATCAGTGTACATAAAGCGAAACCAGGATGTGTGGGTCGCCCATTCCTTCATCGAAGTACCACTACTAACTTACGTTGAGCGCGCCGAAGATAGATGTAATGCGTCTAAGATCAGGTCTACCGTGACAAATTTGCCAATAAGCTCATGTGAAGACTGCAAAAGTGCGATCGAACGCTTAGCAGAGATGCCTGAGGAACCAATCCCCGTGAGTCAATAGGTATCCCTGATGATCGAGGAAACGTCGGATTTTGAAAGCACCAACGCTTCTGGTATCCTGGATTGAACATACAAGGCGCTCGGTATTTTGTAGCCAAGGCATCGATGACGTTGTTCATCGAAGAAGACTTGCCTTTCAACAATGGAGACCCTAGTCGATTTGCACATTATCGATGGTCGTGCCGATCGACGCGCACATACGGCGAAGGCGTAATATCTGTGGGGTACTTGGCAATTTCCGATCCTGTCAATAGCCGAACTGGTGTGGGCTCGCAGTAATTCACCGAAACATGTGGAGATGTGGATCACCCATAGGCTGCCGCGGATACGCATTATCCACGCCACTTTCAATAATCTTTTTCATAGCTTTGTCGGGTCGTCAAGTAATCTGCTCCCTTGATGCGATAGGTCCTGTCATGGTCCGCGAGAGGTAATAAATCCGTCGGCCCATGACAGGCCCTATCGCAAACGTCCATCCACGAGAGACAACCAAGTCTGTAATGGGGTAGCGTCCCCCTCGTGCACAAGTAGCACCGTCGTGCTGGAAAGCCCATCAGTCCGTGGATGGTCATCACCATCAGTCCGTCGATGGAGGAGGGTGGGCTTCAAAGGTCGTCAGCACCATTTCTGCTGTACAAATTACATACAAACATACTGCGGTCACGCAAAGCCGAGACGTGCAATGTAACTTCGCTGGCGAAGAAAGATCGACACTTGATGATCCATGAGCGTGCACTGACGGCAACAAAACTTATCAAGCTCTTTCATATCTCCATTCTACTGCGATCATACGGCCTCAACTTACCGCAAATCAAGCCAAAATATCGATCTCAGGGCATTGGCAGCACGTGGCAAAAAGCGTGTATAATTGCTATTCACTGCACCACGTCACAAATGCAACCATCCCCTGTCAGCTTGTGGTCTCAAATCAGTATGATGCAACTCGACGCTGACGCTAGCCGATCCGAAACGCCACATAACCACTTGACATGCATCTCGACTCCTCCGCAAGAAACATCGGTAGGTGTATGAGAAATGGTACGACTCGATGCCGACAAGTGTCCTTCGGCATCTTGAGGGTGACAAGATTCAACTGATCGCACTGCTATGCGAAGCGTTCCAAAGCGGTGAGCCCGAGTACCGGTATCCTGCGTCCAGTATCGGGTGAAATTCGCATGAGCCCGTACGACCGATTCCAAAGCGAACAATCCTTCGAGCGAAAAGGATAGCCTTCCAAAATGAATAGACTTTCGAGCTAGACCTAAATTACGGTCTCACTTCACGCGATCGCATCCCCTAACGCTAACTCAATGCTTTGACAAGTCAACGCAAGTGGCTCCTGTCAATTGAGATGCAGGAGGTGTGGCGGTCCGTGGAGCCGCCCGCGCCGCTCGAGACGAATTCGCTGGTGCAGCAGAACCTCGAGCACGCGGACGGAGCTGGAGGCGTGGGTGGAGGCGCAGAAGACGCGTCTCTTGGAGGAGAAGCGCGCCGACCAACTGCGGGCGCAGGAGCACGCGCGGGCGACGGACGAGGCGCAGCGCAGGCGCGAGATGCTGCAGATCGAGCACCAGAGACCGTCAACGGGTACAGCTCCGCACTCTGTTAGCTGATTAGCTTCTTTCGGCACTGACGTAATGGTGAAATGGTACGTCTGGTGACTCTGGTGTTGTTGACGCAGAGTGCCACACGAAGGAGAAGGAGGTGACTGCGAGTCAAGTGGAGATCGAGGCGCTGCAGGCCGAGAAGAGCAGGAGGGAGCCGGTGGTGAAACATTTGCTGGCCAAGATGGTGGAAGAAGACGCCAAGCTCAAGCAGCTACTGGCAGAGTCGCAAAAGCAGAGGACGACGCTGAAGCAGCAGCTACATGATCTTAAGCAGGGCTCGCCATGTATCAGAAACCGGGACTCGTCTTTGAGCACTCGGAAGGTCAGTAAACAGTGTTAAGCTGACGGCACCCAAGACGAGAGTCGGACTAACGTGCGATGGTGCTGCTAGTTGCTGCTGCTGCGTAGTGAATCGCATTGTCATCCGGTTCACTCAGATTGACGCACAGGACCCCAGTCGTGAGTTTTCGTTTCGCATCACGATCAACCCCATCACGGATCGATACATTGGTGCGTCTTCTGTTGTGCAAACGAAGTTGTGAAGTGTGTTGCGGTAATGCTAACCTGTTCTTGTATATGCGCTCTGTCTAGTCGATAACTGCAACGAAGAAGTCGCGGCGCTGGACGAATTGGTCACGAATCTGAACGAGTCTGGTGACTTGGCGCGCTTTGTCCGCTCCATGCGCCGACAGTTCAAGCAGCTCGTGTAGCATCGACTTTCAACCCTGTTTATATACGACGCCGTTTCGTGTCCCGGTGCTGGTTGGTCATCGCAAGTGCGACTCGCTTCGACTGCAGATGCTGCGGTGTTGGCGGTCGTGACCCATCCAGTGTAGACTGCGGCGGAGGTCTAGAAGGCAGGTGTGGACCGATGAACTCAGCCTTGTCTTGAGCTACGATAGGCGGAAGAGGAGGTGGTAATGGTGGATTGCACGAATGCTGCCTCGCAACCGTCGCGTAGCGCTGCTGTCGGTCTCCAATTTGCACTACGATTGCCACGACACAGAAGCAACTGCCGTCGCCGCGCTAGTTTGTCCATCGTGTCCTCGAGCGTCTCGAAGTGAGGCGCGTACGAGATCTGCAGTCGACTGCCGAAGAACAGCTTCTGGACGCCGCGCGCTTTCGCGTGTCGCGCATTGTTCACCGTCTCATATTGCACCCACACCGTATCCGCAAACTCGTCGTCGTCGTCGTCGTCGTCGTTTCCCTCGACCCCCAGTGCTGCTTGTCGGTCGTCTGCATGATCGAGCAGACGGTACTCGCAGACCTTTCCGTACAGACGGAGCCTCTGGAGCAGGTCTTCAATCACACCGAGCGCCGGGACATTGCGCACCACTACGTAGCGCGACTCGCTCGCCACTGTGAACACGCGCACACTGCGACTGTTCATGACGATTTCCAGCCACCCGTCAATCACATACTGGACGTCGCATTCTTTTGACAGCGGCGCACTTGACGCGAAAACACACACGCAAAAAAAGTCAACGCGATGTCTCTTGTACCGTGAACTTAATAGACGACAATGGTAAACGCAACGCAAGGCGACTTCAAATAACTTAACGAGCATACCGGTTGTCGTACTCGTCTGCGTCCTCGCCCTTCGCTCGCACACCCGTTGCTACTACTACTCCCAGCACGGCACCCATCACTCTCCACAGTCGACAACAACGCCGTTACCCGAAGTGTCTCTGTCTGCACAGCGTCGCGACACCGAACTTCAACTACTGCCGCGATACCGACTCGGAGCGGTCGACGACTGCAACGGGGCTGCAGCACTATTGCGATAGGTGGAGCTGAAAGAGTTGGGCGGACAATGCACCGCACCACGGGTGTTCACGCGGGCTTGAGATGTGCTCAGTACCGCAACGTTCGCGCGTTCGTCGTTGCAGGCGCGACCTTCGCCGTCGTCTCCACTTGTACGTGTCGGCAACTGCACGCTCTCCCACTTTCCTCGTTCTTCGTCCTTTTTATCGACGCTGAGGTCTTGCATTGAACGTCGGATAGCTTCCAAAAGCATCAGCTCCTCCAGCCGTGCAGCGTCTGCAGACGTTGTCGCAACGCGGGACGCTGCGTCGTTCAGCGCGGCGATGCTGTTCGGGTGCGGACTGTTGGTCACAGGCTTGTCGCTGATACGAAGCTGCGAGCGAAGCGAGTCGCGAATACGGTCGCGATCTTCCACTGACGCGTAGTGTACACCATGCGGGCTCGAAGTCTTAGTGTGCTTTGGTTCTGCGCGCTCGGGAATGCCAATCGCGCTGCTTCGACGCGGGGACCTCACGTTCTGCGTTGCATACAAAGAGTGAGGTAAACCAGTCCAGATCAACGTGAACAAGAGAACCAGTGACCACACTTACCGGCACAGAGCGGATCGGGGTGACCTCTGTCGGCGACGGCGGCGTGTACTTGACAGCAAACGCTTCGTGATTGCAAAAGGGACAGCTAAAGAGTTCACACAACCCACGTGTGAGTCAACAGCCATCAACTTCCAGTCCGTCAGGCTGCAAACTGTCGTCACGTACGAAATCGATTTGCGTGGCGGTCGGATCTGTAGATAGCACTCGGAGCAAATCGGTTTCTTGCAGCAGCTCGACGTGTTGAGGCTCCCGGGATAGAACTGGACAGCGCCACACAACAGGGCATCGTCAGGTCAGTCCGCCACTCCCCTCGGACACTCTCCTCCTCCTTGTCGCTCCCTCACCATAAAGCAGATGGGGCACTCGAGTGTGAACCCCTCGTCCTTCGTCTCTTTGCCGTGGAAACGTGGCGCCAGTTTGTGCTCGACGATCAGACGGCGCGCCGTCTTGAGCTCCCACGGACAGCTCGGGTACAGTCTACACAACAAGACAGTCAGTGAGTGGGGAGGGAAAGAGGGTACGCGACCGGGTACGCAGACCGTACCCCGTGGGCTTCGTGTACTTCTCGAGCTCGCGCGTTGCCGCCGAGTGGCGTCGGCCGCTTTTCTTCGACGTCACGTTGCCCATGACCCCTCTCTCTGCGTCGCTTCTCTTTGCCAAATGAACCCGAGCGACGACGACGGATTTGACGCGCTCCAGTCTGACAGTTGCGTACTATCAACCAGTTCGAGTCCACCAATCTCGTCGCGGCGGGATCACGTCTGCGCGGTTATGCGATGCTGCAGGTTCTTTCCAGCGTGATTGAAGTTTACGCGACCAGCTTGTCGCAGAGCGATTGTTTACTGCCATCCGCGGCGCCAGCACGCGAGCTGTCCGAAGGCTGCACACCAGCCGAACACCTGAGATCCTACGACCACGAATTATCCAATCGTTTCGACCTATCCGGTCTTTTTGTCCGCCGACCACGACGAAAGCACAGAGTGGACGAGAAAGATAGCGGCGTCTCTGACACAGCTCGTTCGTTGATAATGAGGATGCATGATCACAGGGCAAACTCGAGTTCGTTTCGCTCGCCTCGCTCTTGATGAGGGTTCATCTGTCGTGACAAACTCATCGATCCACTTTCGACGATCGACGCGTATCGACAACAAATACGATCACGAGTGCAACTTACGTGGATGTCAGCGAACAAGCCGCGCTACTCCAAGTAGGTACCCCTAACTTGCAGAAACGAATCCGTAACGAAGACCGGAGGCGCGGGCCGAGACTGCTTGTCAACAGCTCGAAAGGAGATCAGGTAGCACTTGGTACTTTCCCAATGTGCGAATAGTTGCGTTAGCTGCTGACCAAGAACATGCACGAATGAGTACGTGGAAGCCTTAGTCGCGCAAACGTCAGCAAGCTCATACATTGACTCTTCGTCGGTCAATTTCCCACTCACCCGTCACCTCGATAGACTGTTGCGAAGAGTAGATCCAATGCATGTAGTGGCACTACGACCATTGCACGGCCACACGTCCATTGCGTCAGCATGTTACCGGTGTACGTGCTTCTGAACAATTGAACGTTTCTACCATGGCGGAATTGTTGACGCTGCAGAGACTGCACTATCTGTACATACAGCGGAATCTCGCAAGTCGAATATGGGACACCTCGGAAAGATGGAAACGACAAGGCGAGAGCACAAGTGCTTCAGCAGGTTGTTTGACGGCGTTGACGTTTGTATTACCGCTATTGGAGAAAAAATGACAGTGCCTCAGTTTGAGCAAAACTCTGACTGCTACGACCGTGATAGAAGCTTTGATCGAAGAAAGAGCGATACGATTAGGGCATGAAAGTGAGGTCATGAGCTGGCGTAGTCTAGCGCAAGTAGGATCTAGTAGCGATAGATGGTATTCTTGAGTCATCTCACCACATTGATACAAAAGATCTGCTGCCTGGAAAACGACACTCACTACTCGACAAAGCAACATCTTGAGCTGGACATTAAGCTGTCAATGGGGTTCAATAGGTCAACATCTGCTTATCTACGAGAGTGAGACTGCAGCATTGCTTCCAGCAAGAAGCGACTGACGCTTGAGGCAGCGGTCAATGCAGTGTATGTACGTGACTGCATTCGGCAGCATCCATGTCACTATATCCTTCGACAAGGATTTGGACATGACTGACTGATGGGGCACCCTAGCAGCTGCAGCAAGTCTAATGATGTCTATGACATTCTTGCTCTGTGGTTTCAGCATAAAATCAAGTGGGGAAGTGTTATAGTCACTTGGCGTGACGCGACAGTTTGAAAGTGACGTTGATGCCCTGCAGCAGCTTCAAAACCCAAGCTACAGCATTCTTTTGTGCCAAGAAGACAATGAAGATGCGCCGTTCCGACCAGCTGCGTTTGTCGACCTCGACGATCTTTCGCTGTGCACGTCCGTGCTCTTTCCACCTTCAACGACATTTTTTTTTTTTTTTTTGTGATCAGATGGTCTATTAACATGGGTTTAGCTATGTACAAGATCTCTGGTAAATGCGGAGCCAAACGGCCAGCCCCGGTTTGTCCGAAGGGTGGCTTTGGCTAGCCCTTGACATGCCTGGAGGCCCGTCAGGTGCTCGTTCGAGCAACTCGATGCTGGATAATAGCACGGCGCCCATGATGGCTGAAGCCTCTTTTCTGTGCTCTCTGGTCGCAATCGCGCGAAGTTGGCAGACGCATGCAGTCCAAAAGCTCTGCGTGGTTCCGGGGAGGTCGGTCACGACTGTGCTGTAGACGGCTTCATTGCGGTCGGTCCACAGCCTTGTAAGACACATCGTCGCAAGAATGTGCCACATTCTCTTCCAGACGTGGTCGGCCATTCCCCGATCCTCCTGAAAGCGGTCCTTAGTATTGCTGTGCGGTGCTGTGGTACGTGCGACACTCGTCGACTTGCACACGCTTGAAAAAATTGCTGAGTGCGCTGTCGTGATGGTCGCTCGCCTGTCCATTGACTAACGAGTTTACCCCAGAGAGCTTCAGCATACGCGCACTCCCAGAATAAATGAGCCAGAGTCTCCTTTTTTCCCCGACAGCCCGGTCGCACCTTCAACGACATTCTTTTACCACAGAAATCGTAGCGATTTGTGATCTTCCCTCTCTTCACGGGGCACAGATGCATTGTTCTACCACCTTCTGCGCGCGGAAGCTGCCCCAGTGGGCGCGAACGTGCTCGAACGCTCTCGTGGTGGACAAACGAGCGGCCAAGCAGATGGCAAGTTCATTACAAACAGATGCTAGCTCTCTGCTCAACCTTTCTCCGCATCGTCCGAGCGCAGGAGCAAGCAGCTGTGCGCTGGATTGGTGACTAATGCTGGACACATCGACTACAGAAGAAGACGGTGACACATCCTGCATCTATCATCAGGCGACGGCGTCGTGTAGAAGCGGCGTGCGAAAACAACTGCTTCAGCGCATCAGTGGCGATGTCAGGCTGACCTGTAGTTGCCCATCACGATGTGATACATGGTCTCAGAATCGAGTGGCCTTTTGTCGGGTCCGCCGCTTCTTCAAATCGCTCGGCGATAGTCACGACGACGCGTGTTACGCGTACAAGGATAATGCAGCATGTTCATGTGCTAACGATGGGCATGCAGAGAGCAGTCGAGGCCTCGTCAGGGCCCTTAGTATCGTCGTCTAGAGGGAAGTACCGGCGGCGTCGCCGTGTCGTGCGTACCGCGCAAAGAGGCTGCGTAATTGTGTGAGCACATAAATAAGACATGACGTGCGCTGTCGCTTGTTTATGTACATGTCGGAATGCATCAGAAAGGGCGAACGCAACCGAGCGGAAAGTCGAACGTAGCGACAGAGAATCGGTCGTGCGACGGGGGGACCTCCAGAAACGTATACCCTCTCGACTTTGCACGCCTCGTTTCTCCGCCCCATCCTGTCCCATTCATTCACCTGCATGATCCGACCCGTGGACAGGACAATGAGCACGGGCGCGTCCGATGCGCTGCCGCGCGCCTCGAGCAGCAGTTCCCTCAGCGAGCGCTCTCCGCTGCTGCGGGCGCTCGACCGAGGCGCCTCCTCGTCCTGCGAGGACTTCTACATGTCCGTGCCGGCCCTGCCGAGCGACAGCGGCTGCCTCTCGGACAGCGGCCAGTTCCAGCCGGTGGTCTTTGCCGAGAAGGCGCTGGCTGCGCTGCTCGACGGCGTGCTGCTGTACGCATTGGGATGCATTGTGGGCGTCGCGCTCGTGTCGCTCAACTTTGAGGGCGTGTTGGGCCCGCGCGTGAACTGGTGGCTGGTCTTTCTGCCGTTTTGGCTGGCGAATGGTGCGCTGCTGTACGCGCACGTGACGTCGACGCGTCACGCGGCCACGTTGCGCCGCTGGGCCGAAGTCGAGTCGATGTCAAATGAGCCGCTGCTACCGCTCCTTCGACGGATTGTGCTTGTGTACGCCATTAGTTTTCCTTTGACAGTGCTGTTGCTCTGGAGCGAACTGGCGTTCTGCGCGAGTCTGCAGCACCACACGGCCACGAGTCTCTATGCCTGCTACGCGCCGCTGATGGTGATCCAAGTGGCCTTTGTGGTACGATACCTGCTCTGTCGATCGGACAGCACACTGCCGGTAAGTGGACACGAAGACTTCGCTGCTTTTTGTTGCTGCTGCTACTGCTGTAGCAGTCGCTGACGCACCGCTTTTTTCTTTGTGCATGCGACAGGGAGTTTGCTGGGCACTGCTGTTTGTCTTTACGTTGCTGCTGGCGTACCAGACGGACATGCAGCGTCGGGTGGAGATACTAGAGATAGCACGACCGCCCGTGTCGTGGTGGATTGTGTTTGCGCCATTTTTCGCCTTTGAGCTGCTCATGGCCGGGTCGCTGTTGCGTGTGCTGTACAACGAATTCTCAGGCATTTACCGGCTCACTCGCTGGCAGCTGGCAGCAAGTGGGCTCTATACGCTGGCGCTAGTAACAGGCACCAGTGGCGAGCTCATGCTGCTGAAGCAAGTGGATTACCGTTGGGGGACTTTCACTCTTCCGTCTGGCATGATGTTTGTCGGACTCGTATGTGCATGTGTGGCCATGTACATTGTAGGTCGCCATCATGTGGAAGAGCTCATGGCCTCTAAGGGCGGTGCGGTTCCTGTACCGTTAACGCGGACAGCGGATGGCTGGATCACCAGTCATGCTATCGTGGAGCAGTGGGTGCTTTTGGGAGATATCACCCTGACTCCGCAGGGACTACGAGTCCGCAACCGAAAGACGAGAAGTAATCTGGGTGCGGAGTCGGAAGCAGCAGGTAGCCACATCCTGCGGCAAATGAAAGGTCTTTTGACCCGGGCCACATCGGAAGAAAACATCGGTGACAATGACCCGGAGCGCCGCATTTGTAAGGTGCTGCGAAAGACTTCCGGCAGCTACAGTGACATCACGGTGGAGATTGTCGATACACCAAAGACAGCCAATGTTTTATCTCTTGGCCGCTTAGGCGTTTAAACTGCATTCAGGCAAACAGTAGGGGCAACCCTGGCATGTCAGCGTCATTGATAGTACCATCACTGGAACGAAAAGTAAAGACGAGATGAGCGGCGATGTACACGGGAAGCAATGAGACTGTTTGTGCGAAGTCCACGGACGTTAGGTCTCGGATTGCAGCCCGGCCAGCACTAAAATGAAGTATGTACTGAACTAGGTCAGAGCTGCCTCGATGGACACATCCACGACCGTCACTGTAGTACATGGCTAGAACAGCAAGGCAACTGTTCCATATGTACCCAAACGCCGTGCTAACCTTCATGTGTGTGTCCACAGCTCATAGCTTTGTCCAGTCCGACGTTATGCCGAATCACATGGTGTAAAAACGACTAGCAAATGACGAGCTGAGTGCAGTAATGGTCGCATCCTTGCTGTAAAAAAGTTTGGACAGCCGTCGCAGCAGCAGTGTCGAAGCCACGAGTAGATCACTGTGTACGTGATGATCTCAATATTGTTTACATATATACTTGCAGCTTCAGATACAGGTGTCAGCTTAGACCAGATCGACGATAGCAACCGAAACAACACGGCGTTCAAGACTAGACAGTGTAAAGCTGTAAAACCAGAGTGTTTCATTTCTCGCACAACCGTACATTTGGACAGACTGAGATTGACGGATAGCATGAGGGGCTACGCCGCATTGTCTGTCGGATCCTTCGACGGAACATCCATGAGATCTTACAAAATCTGTCATGTCAAAAGGACATGACAGTGACAAATCGAAACCAAAATATAGCACCTGTGTATGTACACTCGATTGTAACCGAGTCCGCACATCGTATTGACATCTGGATGGATGTAACGGAGACACGAGGAAGGACGGACGACTGGAGAACCTCCTCGATGCGAGTATATCGGAATGACTGTCAAGCGTACGTGGGACTACTGTATCAGATAAAATCGCGTATTTGTATTGTTTGTAACGCCACTACTACCTCAACCATCTTGCTTGTCCTCGAAGGCGTCGTCGACCCAGTCACTCTCCCAAACACCACCCTGTCGTCACCTCTTCGTCACCGGTGCTTTCAGACAAGTTGACGAAGGTCTCTCCAGTATGCCGACCTTCTCCACCTTCCTTCGTCGTTTTCTTGGCATTGACGGCATTCTCAACAAGCTTCAGTGCTCTCGTTCTCCTCTCCTTCGACTTCCTTCCCTCCTTCAGCCGCACTTGCTGACTCATCCACCAGCGTTCCAAAAACTGGTATCGGAGTCAAAGCCTGTGTCTTTTTCAGAAATCTCTCTGGCAAGACCATGCGCAAAGCTGTAGTGGGGTTCGTTTGTCTTGTTCGTGAACCTACTCTTCGGCGGGCAAAGCAGGAGTAGTGTTCTCGTCTTCTTCCTGGACCTTCTCTTCATCGACACCCGCTGCTTCCGACGGCTTGATGGCTGACGATGAGTCCGTTTTTTCCTCCTCTTTTTTCTTTTCCTCCTCCTCCTCCCCCTCCTCCTCCTCCTCCTCTACTTCTCCCTTCTTCTCCTCTTTATTTTGTTCTTTCTTCTTCTCCCCAACTTTTTGCTCACCTTCCTCGTTCTCCTCCTCCTCTTCCTCCTCTTCTTTGTTTTCTTGCTCTTCGGTGCTCTTCTCTTCTTCAGCGACCAGCTCGGTCAGACCACTGGTCGACACCGGCGTTACTGAGTTACCCGTCGCCACAGACTCATCCACCTCTTCTTCGGCGTCAGCTGCCGGAACCGGGTCCTCTTCGCCAGTCGTCATCAGCACTCTTCGAAGGTTGACACCCATATCGGCAGTCACCGTTTGCATTGCGGCTTCGGCGCCCAAACTCGAGGGCAACGTCGCCGACAGAAGCAAGGCGAACAACGCGGCGTAAAAAGCTTGCATACTCGATAAGTGGCTAGATCCAGAATGGCCGAGTCGGTGCGGCAGCACAGGGTGACAGGTATCACCCGCACGCTCAACGACGACTCCGAGTTGGTCGAAATCGGTTGAGCGTATCCTGGATCGTTGTCAACTCGACCACAGTATTGTTTCACCGATAAATGAGGCTGTCGTCGGTTGACGACCGGGACAGGCTGTATAAAACGAGGCAGTTTCGTTTCGTTGGCGCCGATAACAGCTTGCCCACAAAACCAAACGAAACTCTCTCGTGTTCATTCATACAGCCTGTTCCTGCCGTGAAGAGAGGAGGCGTAAAGATATTCGTGACTCGCCCGCCTATCGCCCGTAACAACGAGTTGACCTTTCAGACCCGAATGGGAGCAAAAAGCCACGAGACAGACGCAACCGCCAAACACATGTTGGTGCAGAACGAGAAGAAAACGAACGTCACAGTGACGCTGACTGTACTGCCACCAGACGAAAAGCTTGTTTGCAAATGCCCGTGTCGAGCGCTTTCCTTGCCTACGTTCGGGCATGAAGAGCACTCAGTGTTCCGTGATAAGTGCTCTATGATCAGGATTTGAAGCAAAAGAAGGGGGTACAATGCATCGTTTGCCGATACCGTTGTCGACGAGCGTTGTCAGTGCCGGGCACGCATCCATCCGCTTCGATTCGAGTACAGCAATAACAAGTTGCCGCTTAGACTCGCGAATGGCTGTCTCAAATATTCTTGTACCTTGCTCGAGATCCAAGCAACCTGTGTGTCGTTTTCAGCGTGCTCTGATCACGGACGCGAGTAAACGATCGGCGACGCAACTTTCCACGATGGGTCTTCTTTGCATCGCATCAAGTAAACGATGATGCGGTACTTAAAGTGGTAGCGGGTCATATTTGGGTCAACTTGTGAGTAAACGTCGCGATGAGGAAGAGACGAGGACGGGTGAGCATATCATGACTGTCTTCGATAGATACAAAAGCTGGCGCCACGATGGATGCATGTGACCTTGTCTGGCAAGATGAGAATTGATGAGTTCAAGATGCATTTGCACATAAACTGAGCCAAGATGGGCTCACCAATCCGCTGCGCAAGTTTGAATACAATTGCGTCTTTATATACGAGCAAGTAGCGTTGCCTGTTAGACATTTTGGCTCTTAAGGGCTTTCCGTTTTGTTGCGGAAGTGTACTTTCGATGCATCGGAGATCTTTTTTATGAAATCCACAAAGGCATTGTTAGACGCGCAGATTAATACGTTTGTGGTGTTCCGTTCGATGAGGCGCACCTCATGTTGGAAGCCACATAATTTTCTTTGTCGAAGTTGTGTGGTGAGTCTGAGTGGAAGATGCACCTGCAATGAACTGTCCAAGGTACAGAAGGACTGTTGGGACACATGCAACGATCTACGAGTGACAAGGACGACTCTTCAGAAACTATGGAAAGATCTTCAAATAGGATGTATCTACCAGACTAACAACGCTAATATATATTCACTTTATCATTTCCAACCTGCGTTGCAGATCTTGTTTTCCTACACCTCGCGACTTCAAGAAAGGATGTTAATCGACTTTAAACACCCGCGAACCCCGTCTCGGTTGTGGAGCACCAGCTCAATGGCCTTGCACAGGTTTGAGCGTGCGATGCGTCGAGAGCTTTCGTCACCTAGATCAGTAGCCAAGGATTTTAGTCGTTGTAGATTCCGTCCTTTTCTTTGTAACTGGCAAATTCCGTTGCAAGGCATTGATGTTAGGTTCAGTGTTAATGTGAATACCATTGTAGCAGATTCTACTTTGCAACATTACTTTCACAGACAGTCGTATTGAGAATATTGCCGTGTAGGTAGTGGTCGCCAGCATTCGACGGTACCACGTTCGTTGACTGATACAGCCACTACGTTGGCCGACAATTTTGCCAAATGGAAATAGAAGCGGGCAGCGAGTGGTAAGTAGATTGTTCACATATGTATCTTTTTTTACGTGGGCCTCATGATTTTTTTTCATACTATGTGCATATTGACTCGACTGCCAAATATGTTTCTCACCTTCCATATTAACAAATTGCTGTTGATTCGATATTGTAAACTTTCTCAGTCTGAAAATGAAATGTTTGTAATGGAGCAAGCGCCTGGTCAACGAATAGTGCGTATAGCCATTATGTCACTATCCATATGTATAACGTCCCGTTGCAACCTTGCCTTAGCAAAGTGTCGAGCAAGAATGACAAACCAACACCAACATGCTTTCCGTGAATTAAGGTTAGATAGTTGATTTTATTTCTACTACAAAGTATTATTGGTACCTATCACGAGTACGTTGATAAACGCACATAGGTAATTCCGTCAGCATCTAGGTCACTAAATGTGCCAGCCTATCACAAGTCCCATTGTTTTATTCATCCAAACGCGTAGGAACCTCGTGCGTGTGTTGTTTATGTCTTGTGCCACGTGCTTGCCCAGCTTTTACATTCCTACATTCTGTCTGTGACATCGTCGAGTGATCTTATCGACTGCGAAATTAATATTCTGACGCGTGTAATGCGCAAGCCATTGATTAATATATTTCAGGCAAGGAGCTTTCGAATAGATGGGTAAAATTATGGCTCGGCTGGTAGGTGCATACCTTCTATTTAATTCTAATATCCATTTAGGTGGGAGAGGTAGGCGTGTTGATTTAGTGTCGCTCTGGTCAGCAGTATTGCGCCCATAAGCTCGCGTTAATTCATCCATGTTTATAAGCTCCAACACAATGCAGATGTTGATAAAGCTTACTTAAGAATTTGCGAATCTCTTATCTTACCACACTGGTCGATGTAAGCACGACATAATAAATCATCTACGTGCGCACCCACTGAATGCCTTCTCACGCCCATCCTTTTGCTGTTGTGATCATTAATGTAAAATCAAATTCGTTCGACGCTGAATATAAGCGGTATTACAAAGTAGTAGCTCAATTATATGACAACCACTGTTTTGGATCAGTTAAATTGCTTGTTATTATAACACTAATTGATTCTTTTGACATCTATATCTTTCTAAAACAGCTTGGGCGACATTCATACCAGTCGGTCGCTCACATATCGTGAACAGCATTCCTTAAGAGGACCTTCGCATACGCCCTGGAAACGTCGCCTCAAATTGTTGAGATGCTCGTTATAATCGAATATACGCCAATAAAACGGACATGCCTTCCTTTATATATATAAAACATGAACTGAATTCACACTATTAGCATAAAAATCATATCGTAACGTTTATATATCGTCTAAAAACGTCCCCAGCACAATCTGCTTCTGAAAAGTATTCATCGACGATGTCGCTACTTCGCTATATCGATTTTATGCGAATATATGCGATTTGGGTCAAAAAATGCGGCTTACTACAATCTTGTATGTGTTTGTTTTACAGGCTTCATAGTCGAGCAATCAACTCAACATTATAAAAAGGTTTCTGGTTAATCGCGCAAATTAAGTGCATTTTGAAATCAACGTCCTTACGACAAAGCTCGCAAAATATAGTATTTTCAATATATTTTTTACCGTTCTTTTGCCGATGTCAACTGAACGCAGCACAATCTTGAAACCTTGCGTTCTGTATCGTTTCAAAAGGTTCCTATGGGATAGCCTCTGACGCAGGGCAATGTCACTTAATCTACCATGCTGAAAAGGGTATTACTTGCTTCACTGTACGTCACATCAAATCGACACTCCGGATTTCCCTTGACATGACGTTTCATCTCGAGCGATTGCCCAGTGGCTCTTACGTCTTCAACGTATACTTAAAGCAGTAACCAGTCCAGCATCAGCACCTGATATAAATGCTCGGAGCATGCTCGAATGCTTCATAGACGATAGAGGTTTTTTTATTATTGAGCATTTTACATCTTCCGTTCTAAGGTCCGTAGTTTGACTTACGAGCTTATAACAGTCAAATTTGCGGATCTTCTTGCATGATGTTCAGTATCATAATGTACAAAATGTACTAAAATTCACCATATAGAAAAGCAGCGACTACGTCAACGAAGTCAATCCTCCGATTGCAATTAGAATCAAGGCGATCATTATGCATGTGCGACATATTTTGCGATGAGAAATATTCGCATAGGCAATGCCGTATTTTGTCGAGGCCATTTATCGAGTAATTAAAGCCTGTTTATTGTAGATCAAAAAATCAGAATTTTTCTTTATTGTAAGCACCAGTTTTAATGCAACAGGGTGTTGGTAACTTAAGATGTTAAGCAGGTCGATATAGATCGCGAAGTGGCATTTTGGAGATCATATCTTATGATTGCTTTGCGTCAAATAATATTGAGCAGACACAATGATTGGTTTCAAATAGATAATAAATCGGACATGTCGCAGACTTATGACACCTCAACGCCTGCAAGCCACCACTCTATAAAATCAACTCACATGTAAAGTTTATTGTATCATAGTTACTATATTAACAAATAAAATTGAAGTCAAGGAATGAAGCTTTGGAGAGAATAATCATTATAGCGGAGTGTTGTTCATATATGTCTCGTGATTCTGTCCCTTCACTAGCGCTTAGACGACCGAATATCAGGGGGGTACTTTGCTTCCGTGCTTGAACTTTCATCACCTTGTGTACTCGTCGGTAGGGCGGGCTGCAAACTTCCACGCAGAATCGTGTGGAAAACCTTAACCGTTTTTGAGACGAGTTAGTGATCGAATGATACTATTCAAACGGCCACGGGTATACGTGTAGGGTCTGGATAAGTGTCGCCTCGATATCTACGAGATCGCCTTGTCCAAAGCAGATGCTTGGTCCGCGAGTCTTCTGACCACTTAAGCCGTCTCTCGATCTTGCACTCTGCATTCAATCGAAACTGAGGGGTTTTGTAGATATCTTGCACTCCTGGCTATATAATCTAGGAGTGATCTTCTCAGTGGCCAGCTAATCTTTTCAGACATTGGGATTCCAAATAATCCTACCCGGATAAAGGACAAAATTTGGCACTTATATGTAAATGGTTTCCCTTTTGAAGTCATCAAACTAGAGTCCAAACCATTGACTGAACCTATTCATTTCATAAGGAGAAAACGTCACGTGTCGTTTTAAGCTGTCGAGGTTTGATCTTTCAATGTATTTGGTTTTCCACGCCAGATTACCGTGATCTTATCATGCAAAGAACATAGTGTACGAGATCGCGTTACCTAAGATCACTTCTTTAAGATCGCGTCTTCCAAGATCACATCGCTTAAGATTGCGGTGTCCAAGGTCGCTCGGCCTGAGATATCGGTGTGTAGCCCCCCACTATGTGGATCACCCACTGCAAAATAGTGCTTAGTCGCCCGCGACATGCGGTCGAAACTTCTCGATCCAGTTACTGCTCATCCGTTTCTAGAATCAAATCTTACGCCCAATAACTTTTGTATTGAAACGTATGAATGGTAGGGTCATGATGTTGACTAGTTCAGCTCAAATTTACATCAATTACTTCCGCTTCGTAAATTTGCCCTTCATGCGACAAGCTTTGAGAGCTCGTCAGTTTTAGATAGACACTGCAGCAAGGAATATACTTATTGGACTTAAAAGATATATATCTATAACCTTTCACGATCATAGAAGTTGCTCGCTGTTATCTCCACACGTTAGATTGGTGAACAACTTTATCTGCAGTCTCAGGTGATAGGTATATCTGCTGGTTGAGAAACATCATCATTAATTCGACCATGTCATATTTGTTTGATTTGAAATCGACGACCAAAACAATTTGTTCATTCTACCAAAGGCCAAGATGGATGATGAAACGACGAACGAGACCATACGCTCGACCACCCTCTTGTAGAGGTCACTATATCAAGAGTTGCATTACGCGTAGCGTAAAAAAAGGATCCATCATCCACTAGTAACATAGTGCATGAGACCGCTATTGTTAGGTGGACCGCCAAGTCCGGACAGGAGTAACGAGACATCGTAGACTCGTAATGATAGCAGTATACGCTAGTTCCATGTTCAGAGAAAGAATGGAAGACATATAGATTCCTTCTTGGCCGAATAAAAGGTATGTTATAAACTCAAATACTTCCTAGCTGCCTATAACTAATTGCTCTCGACTTGAGGAGTCAACAAAACCGTAGAGATTCTTGTCTCAGAGTAGACTATCAGCGATTAAGAGTACTAAGTGACAACTAGCGTTAAGGAGTACACGCTATAAGGAAGGTCTAGACTACAGGTTGGAATGACTTTTTTTAAGACACGTATAGCGCACGTATCGATAGAAACGGGAAATGGTTTGATTCTATGATTGTCTGCGATAGTTACATAATTGATCTGAGAACACACCATTAAGATTCTAATATCGAATTTAGTAACACCGACATGGCTAATCTCGCAACGAGATGTGCTGCGCACAACACTGTCTGACGTATAAAGGAAATATGCGCGTTGGACAATGCGTGTTCAACTGTCGGAAGACAATTGAACCCCTAATATTTGAGACACCAGGTTGAAGTAGCGTGAGATTTAATTAAGGAGTTCTAAAAGCTGGTATATGTCTATACTTAGCAGCACAACCAGGAGAGTAAGACAAACAGCGGCAGATGTAGCAATAATTTAATTTCCATATTGTGCTGCAAAAGAGAAGCGCTGGTAACTAAGAGTTTATATTCTAATATCTGGTATATTAAGAACTGTTTTGCACATACTTGTTTGTGCTACTGATTGAAGGATGGTTCTCTAAAATCTGACAAGACACTGTATTGCTGCTGTCGAATTATTGACTACAGCAAGCCTCCCAAAAAAGACGTGTTGTAGTCGATAATTCGCCAGCAGCTATACAGTATCTCATCGAATTATTGATAGTGACATAGCGATCAGGTTAATATAAGAAGATCTAAATTAACCGGATAGCTATTAAATTATTGAGTGAGGAGCTAGCACACTTAAAAACGGTAGCGCGTGTTATATAAAAGAAGAAGTGCATTTAATATTGTCGATTCATTCATTACATTGTCTCTCACACTATTTCTCAATGCGTGTCGAGAAATTTTACAACAGGCATGTATATACAGATTGCTCATAAGTGTAGTGCGTTGATGGTATCACTGGATCACACCATGGCCACTATGGACCATGAGTCGTGCGTTATAACTACGACGACAAGGTTCGCAGCTGATATGATCCTTTGATGTTTGCTCAAGGAAAATGTTAAAGGCAACGTCGTGTTTATTTTTATATTTGGCAACAACATCTTTACCACAGAACCATAATTAATATCTGCTTACCACTCGCTGCCCGCTTCTATTTCCATTTGGCAAAATTGTCGGCCAAAGTAGCGGCTGTATCAGTCAACGAACGTGGTACCGTCAAATGCTGTCGACCACTACCTACACGGCAATATTCTCAATAAGACTGTCTGTGAAAGTAATGTTGCAAAGTAGAATCTGCTACAATGGTATTCACATTAACATTGAGCCTAACATCAATGCCTTGCAACGGAATTTGTAAGTTACAAAGAAAAGGACGGAATCTACAACGACTAAAATCCTTGGCTACTGATCTAGGTGACGAAAGCTCTCGACGCATCGCACGCTCAAACCTGTGCAAGGCCATTGAGCTGGTGCTCCACAACCGAGACGGGGTTCGCGGGTGTTTAAAGTCGATTAACATCCTTTCTTGAAGTCGCGAGGTGTAGGAAAACAAGATCTGCAACGCAGGTTGGAAATGATAAAGTGAATATATATTAGCGTTGTTAGTCTGGTAGATACATCCTATTTGAAGATCTTTCCATAGTTTCTGAAGAGTCGTCCTTGTCACTCGTAGATCGTTGCATGTGTCCCAACAGTCCTTCTGTACCTTGGACAGTTCATTGCATGTGCATCTTCCACTCAGACTCACCACACAACTTCGACAAAGAAAATTATGTGGCTTCCAACATGAGGTGCGCCTCATCGAACGGAACACCACAAACGTATTAATCTGCGCGTCTAACAATGCCTTTGTGGATTTCATAAAAAAGATCTCCGATGCATCGAAAGTACACTTCCGCAACAAAACGGAAAGCCCTTAAGAGCCAAAATGTCTAACAGGCAACGCTACTTGCTCGTATATAAAGACGCAATTGTATTCAAACTTGCGCAGCGGATTGGTGAGCCCATCTTGGCTCAGTTTATGTGCAAATGCATCTTGAACTCATCAATTCTCATCTTGCCAGACAAGGTCACATGCATCCATCGTGGCGCCAGCTTTTGTATCTATCGAAGACAGTCATGATATGCTCACCCGTCCTCGTCTCTTCCTCATCGCGACGTTTACTCACAAGTTGACCCAAATTTGTCACCGCTACCACTGTTTGTGAAGTACCATACAGTTACTTCGATGAGTGAATATCGATGATTATACTGCCGCTGACGTCGGGTCCTAAATACTGTAGACATAATATTATCAAAGGAAGTGAATGTTAAACACGAAGTGACGGAATACCGACGACTTAGTACTGGTCTACCAGTACGGAGTTAACTTTCACTGACAACAGTGAATGTCAGTTCTTAGCAAATTGTGAACACTACACAGACGAAAGTAAGCGACTAAGATAAAGACTCTTGGCGTGGTATAAATAAAACTGGTTTCAAATATAAAGTAAGTCCCATAACTCTTATTGTCTCGGTTTGTCCCGACGTAATAATATTAATCTAACGAAACGTATGATGACGTCTACTCACCACTCATTGCGCGTGTATAGCAGCGATTGGTGGGTTGATATAGTCACAATATCAAACAATAAGTCGACCCTTCGGTCATCCCAACAATATCACTGTGCTTCGTGATATCGTAAAAGAATATTCAGCGTGATATTCTTTGTTGCTAACTTCTTTATAATGACGATTTCATTAAACGGGCTAATCGTTACATGACCCCTCCCTCAACGCATAGTAAACCGTGTAAATATCGAAACTTGGTGACGAGCCGTTGGTCACCATTGGGACAGGGAGCACTTGTCCGGTCAGATATATTCATACCTGACCTTACCTGGCATAGTTAACATGTCTATGCGGGGCGTGTAGCGGAGCTACACATCTCCTTAAGTCAGAGGAAGAATCAACGCATAACGAGCAACTCTGGTTCAGAGAACCCCACTCAGAGATCCAACAAGCTTAGAGAGATCACGGTCCCTGTTCCAGGGGATTAAACGATATAAGAGAGTTACAGCACATGGTGATCAAGAGTAGCTACCTTTAAAGGAGTTGCTAGCTCTTACCTATCAAATACGCCTCTTTAGGCACGTGTCTTTAGTGATCAAAATGGGAACTGAACTCTATTTCTGTATATCTAGAAGAACACCTCAGAACAACGTACTTCACCTAGTCACCACTGTTCTACTTCATACCTAAATAACTATTATTTCGGTGGCTGACACACGTCAGCCCCCAACAATTGATGTGGTGTTTTAATATCATGTTAATGGGACTCTGTCCTTTGTGTACCACACATGATATGTAACTCGTTACACACACACCGATTGTGTAACTTCATTACAGGGCGACTCAAAGAAGACGCAGCCTATAGCTGTGTCAGTATCTGGGGAAGACTACTCGTCGTCTGCTTCTTGTTCTCTGCCTGCAGCACCGATTGCTGCAGGCGCTAGTGGTATCACACCTCGTGCATAGGATGACTTCGAGTTAGGGGTCATCTACTCTAGCGAGTCAGATGTGTTTAACTCAGGAAAGGGATTAGAGACATTGCAACAACGTGTAGTGCCTCTCCCTTTTACTTAGAAACTTTCTAATAAACGATCTCGCAACTTTCGTCACAATCTGTTCGGAAGCGATAATAAATCCAGTGATGAATATGATAATTCATACCAACAGTTAAATCGTGCGCCTTCGCCCTAGCGCGTTGACGATAGCGCGAGCCGTCGCCACATTGAAACCCGTTGTACCGACGAAGATATCACGGTGAAGCGTTATGAGCTAAACCCTTGGTGTCTGCCTGAACAGCTCATTAATAGCTTGTCTCACGAGACGAGCTAGCGCCATCTAGTTCCATTATTCGATGCAACAGAGCTTTATGGCTTGTCGTCCAGCGCGAGCAACTTTCTCGCTAAAAGAGGACTTCTATCTCGATGCTTCACTTAAACATCGATGGTACAATGGTAACGAAAAGTATGACAAGACCTCGCTTTCGGCATGGTAGATTGCGCTCGTCCAAAACGTCAAGCGTTGCTCTAAAAACTTGATGTAGTACACAATTAGTTTGAGAAACGAACACCTACCGGTGCAAAATACCGGCTGCATAGATTTTCACTTGAGGCAGACATTCTTGACTCACATGGGGTGATCCTTGTGCGAGTTTTGTCGACAACTCGCAACGTGCACATAGGGATGAGTATTTCCTAAGTTCGCCCTGGGGAAAGTCACACATCTCGGCTGAGATGCGGGATACGACTACGAACTTGCAATCCGTCTACAATCGCCAAAAGCGTGTGTTTACCGATGGGCCCTCTAACCATAGCGGATGAGTCTCGTCATACTGGTGGACGAGACCCTCAGCATCAGCAATCAGCTGGGATCGAGGTTCCCAGATGTCATACGATGGTGGATACCCCCGCTAGCGGACAAGGTTACTTGTCCGCTCCTTGTTACTCACGCGGTGGCTCAAGATACGCCCAACGTGAAAGCGTCGAACATTATGAGATTTCACCACTGGCTCCAGTGGTGGTGGAAAGGCAAGGGCCGGCTCAGCCGCCGGGCCTCTATAGAACTTTGGATAACCATGAGCGTTACCTGACCAAATTGAGGGAGGACGTCGCTAACGAGTAAGATCGTTGGCACTACTTGCTGGCGACCGTACTAAATCTCCGTACAGATGAGGAGTATAAACGATCGGATTCGCGTTTGTCCGACTCGTGAACGAACGCGAGAAGAGCCATATGCGCGACGAGCTAATGGCGGCTAATCGCGAGACTGCGTTGTTGAATGACCAACAGGAAAGTTTGGTCCGTGATTAAAAATATCAGCATATGATTCTTACGCGTGGCGGATGTCTTGTTCTCTGAAGAGGCCTTGTACTGATAGTACGGGCAAAGACGATCAACATAAAACGTATGATGCGTGCGCATTCTACGCAGCACTTTAATCTTGTATGCATTGCCTATGCGGTGCAATACACGTAAGAGACCAATGTATTTAAGCAGTAGTTTACTACAACCGACATTAGTGACTCAATGTATAGGTAGGTTTACCGTAGACAGCAGTACTAGGTCGCTAACCGTTAATGAAAGAACACTTGCTCTTCCATTCTTGCCTGCGGTCTGAAACTAGTGGTCCACCGAATTAGCGATGGAGTCCTGAACGAAAGGGACTACCGCTTCTTGATTCAACAGAAAGTTCCCTGATGACTCGTATTCGTGTCTTAAAGTGCGTATTGGGCACACTTTCAAAGATTTTTTTTCAGTGAGGTTGACGACTTTCTAACTAAAATGATCATTGACGATGCTAAAAATCTAGCATTGTCATCGTTCTATAACGTAGCAGCAGCTTCATCGCTACATCTGAAATCAACTCTATCGATGTCGACATGATCGACATCGGCGTCATATGTGACGACGTTAGCGTCGACATGTGATGAGCAAGAGCCAAAACTGTTTTTGCTCGAGCGAGTTCCTCTACCCTTAACACAGAGTCAATATTTATTAAGCTGGGGATACATGGGTGACGTAAGCCATTTCACGAAAAACGGTGTATGCGTCGTGGACGCATGCACGGAGTTGTTGTAAGCGAATTCGACCATTGGAAAAAAATCACGTCAATTCGAAAAGGAGTGAACGTATCTACGAAGTATTTCGCGGAGGACACAATTTTCACGTTCTGTCTGACCATCCGTGTCGGGATGGTCAGATGCTGACATCTCTAACCGCGTTCCGAGTGATCAGAACACGACTGCCAGAATTTTGCTGTGAGCCGAGGGTCACGGTCGGATACGAGTTCATGGGGGTAACCCATGATGTCGAAATATCGTGTCGACAAAGACACAAGTACAGCCCTGTGCCGTGATTGACTCGTTTCTGCAGCAAGACGCACTATCTTGCTGAACCGCTCAAGGAACACAAGAATGCCATGATTCTTGTTGTCGTATTTGGGAAAGCCAAAGACGAACTCCATGGAAACGGACTAAAAGCACTCCTCCGGGACAGGAAGAGTCTGCAAATGTGCACGGAAAGAAGAACTAGGTTTCACCCGTTGACAAACCTCGCAAGCACGAATGTACTTGCGCACAAAATGATACTGGCGGGGACAGTAAAAGTCACGACTTACCGTAAGGTAACTCTTTTCTTTTTCACGATGCCCGAATGTTAGGGCATCGTGAAACTCTAAATGATGCTTAAGCGCGAATCATTATGATCGGGGACGACGACACGAGGTGTGTCTCCGGCAACGGCCGTATAGTACAGCAGCTCCTTGCGAGTTGTGTACCGATTATCTTCGGATCGGTACAAAGCCGGTATATCTTTCAAAGGTTTACGAGATGGATTCACCAGATGATCCATCAAGCGCAGAAGATCTTTATCTCCCGCGTGGGCCTTTTTCAGGTCGTTAAATAATGTTGACGACGGGACACTGACCGTATGTGTCGCAACAATGGGCTTGTCCCTACTATTGGATTGCGCGCCCGACTCGAAATCGGGTTGGCGCGATAGCACATCAGCGACGATGTTTAGTCGTTCTGGTTATAATCAACGGAGAATTTGTACTCCGAAAAGATAGACATCCACCTCGCCATTCGTTGTGAGAGGTGGAGACGGTTTACGGCCATGATTATTGACGCATGGTCCGTATATACAACGAACGGTCTACCTACCAAGCGATAGACGTGGAACTTAGCCAGTGCATATTTCATGGCAAGGCGTTCCTTGCCATGCACTGAAATTGCGTTCACCTGGTTGCAGCTGACGCGACTGATATCAGACGAAGCACGGGGCCTACGGTCTGTCATACTGTATCAACGCACAGCCCAATACAAAATTGCTGGCGTCACAGACCACATGGAACGGTATGTCCTAGTCGGAAATCACCAGTGTGGGTGATTGCAATAATCTTTGCTTGATACTTTTAAAGTAACGCTGACAGTCAGCGTTCCATGACCACTTCACACTTTTCTCGAGTAAACAAGAAAGATACGCGGTCATCTCGGCGTGGTTGCGCGAGCACTTGTGAAAGTACGCCGCTAGACCAAGGAACTGACGAAGTCCCTTGACATCGACTGGCACTGTCCAGTCGGTGATCGCCTTGATCTTTCCGGGATCAGGGCGTGCGCTGCGCTTGTCCACGATGCACCCAAGAAGTGGTATTTCGGTAGCCTCGAAGATACACTTCTTGAGATTGGCGTACAACTTATTCTTGCGCATAAGTTGAAGAACCTGACGAACGTTAGTTCTGTGAACTTCCACGTCCGTATTTCCGTCCATAGCCCGACTATGAACGAACACATCGTCGAAGTAACTCGGTGCAAAATCCCGCACTGGTCTCAACAGATTTGTAACACATCTGTTGAAAGTAGCAGGGGCATTGATCAGCCCCTGTGAAAGCACTAGCCACTCCCACAGCATACCGATGGAGGTGCTCACTGCTATGTACAGGATGTCCCGTTCACGCATGAGGATCTGAAAGAAGCTATCTGTCGGATACATGGACGAGAAGATGGTACGCTTTGACATACTATCAATGACCACTTCCTTCCTCTGTATCGGCGTCTGAGCCGGTACCGTTGCATAATTTAACTTGTTGAATGCGTGCACTATCCTCCACCTGCTGTAGCCTTTCGCACACAGAAGTTCCGAGAGATGTTAGAGGAAGTAATTTCCCCTCACATGGCCCGCTGAAAAGCGATCGGCAAAGAACTTGTCGATCGCTAGTACTTGTTCACGAGGCAGTGTCCACTGCTTCATGACACAGTACTTCGAGCCCGGTTTGAGCTCGATCTCGTGACGAGTGCATTTATTCTTAGGCAACTCGCAAGGTACGGATTCAGGGAACACATCCTTGAATTCGATCGAATCCTTATACAAAGAAATTGCCTGAAGCGACTACCAGAATTGAGACGTGTATCGCTCAATCCAAGTATTCTCATCGAGGACACTTTCGTCCATTAATGAGCTGATGAGAACCTGTTCGTTCTCAGCAAACACTGTTGCCGACCGAACGTCGGCGACATACTCATCCTCTGCGACGAGTATGCAGTATCTGCTTGACTTTGACACTACGCAGATCACGCAATAACCGTTCAGGTTCAAGCGTGGGCAATTGAGTAATTCCCGAAGTCAATTTCCGAGGCGCAATCAGATCAAGTGTATAAGCGCCTACACTTCATCCGTCATTTACCAAGACATTCAATATCTCGGTTAACTCCTTAGGGTTTACATCCACAAGACTCTGGTGACTCTCTCCATCAGCATTGACCACTTAAGGAACGTCTTCCTTAAGTACGTGGGGACTAGTTTCCTCCACGTCTTTTGACAGTAACTGCGCAACCGCTGTCAGGTAACGATCTTCCACGGTCGACTTCCCAGTCGACCATGACCTCCGTGCTGCCGATCACAGACAACCGGTTTCTTCTCTCTCGGATGCTGTCTCTCTGGCATGCATCCCTGTCCCCTTCCACTCAACCTATTTGAGTGGCGGACCTTCGGCGACATCTCTGCAGTTGCACAGTCACCGGGCGCTCGCTCCACAGTGTAGTGATCATCTACACTGCGGTCTTGTGCAGCCGTGCTAACGACCGTCCCACACATGAGGCTATCACACTCACTCGCAGTACATCCACACGCTTGATTACGTACGCTGCATGGATTTCATCAGATGGTCATGTGATGAACAAGTGTCAGGCATTGTTACTGATCGATGCTGCCAGCTTACGCTTGGTTCGTATCTCCTGAACCAAGGCAGACCTAGGATGAAGACGGAATTGCCATCCAAATCCAATACGATGAAATCATTATTGTACTGTTCGTCGTTTAATGTGAAAGTGGATTCTGACAAGACATTTTTATAGTGATCGATGCGCCTGTCCCTAGGCGCACCGTCGTCCTCGTCGGAGGGATCCCTCGCTCGAAGAAGTTTAGTTATTCAACCTCTAGTGACTGGCGACGAACAAAGTTGCTTGACGCCCCACATTCAACTAGGGCACAAAGTGAAGAGTTCTTTGTCATAACTACCTTCAAGTTGATGAGTAATGCCTCATCACCAGGTGCAGAGACACTCAACAATTGTGTACCTGGATAAACTTTCGTCAAGAGATTTGCTAATTCTCTTGAGGTTGCTGTAACCGTAGGTTGCTCCGCCCCTTATGATTCCGACGATTGTTTGATGGTCCTCTTCGCTGTTGCGGCTTTGCAACAGCTTTGGACCTACGCCCATTGCTCTTTTTGGCAAGTGGTAGGTCATTTTGCTCAGTATTGTTCGGTACTGCGCGTGTGTCACTACACTCGTAAGCGTAGTGTCCTAGCTTCTGACAGCAATTGCACTATAAAATCGCTTGTTGTTCGAAAAGCGAAGTCTCTCGCTCTCAATATAACAGATGTCCATGGGTTTTGGACCTCCAGTCTCTTGTCGTCTCGGTCGACGATAAGAGCTCGAGCTAGCATGATCCTATCTCATGCTAACGTCATTCTGTTCCGCAGCTGCGATTGCTTGTTCAAGCGTAATCAGCTCTAAAAGGAACATGTGGTCTCTGATGGGCCCGTCTCCGAGCCCTTGCAAGAACACAGTAAACAACGTGCGTTCATGCACTAGATTAGCAGCTATACTATTCTCGAAGAGTCGTATATGCTATGCATAAGCGTGCACATCACGCTTACCCTGTTTAAGTGTTAGGAGCTCTGATCGAGCCCTGAACTCACCCCAAGGCGGTTGAATTAGTTGTTTGAGGTGGGTCTTTAAGCCTTCTAGCGAACCGAAAGCAAATGGGTCGCTCATCTCGAGGCCTAAGGCCCAACCTTGGTAGGTACAGCCAAGTGAGTTTGAGCAAGTGTGCGTTTCATTTACTCAACGTCGATATGACGTGCATATATGGCTCTGTCTATTTCGACGAACCATAATAACAGGTAGTCTTCCTCTACTCCTCTGTAGTTGGAAATATCAACCTTCAAGATTTCGGGACAACAGGTGTGTGTCGTCTCGCCCACAGCAGCATTGAATTGCTGCTGTCTCAACAGCTTTGTCTGTTCAGAGCCTTGCTGGTGAAACAACGCTACCTTTTCTGTTTTGGAGGCAAGTCCATTTTGAATGAACCTGGCTGTAGCGGCATGTTTCTGGTCACTGTCAAGGGACTTCAACATGGCGCTAATGGCGGTTTCGCCGACGGTAGAACTCATTTTTTTTTACCGCCCTCCATTCGATGTTCCTCAAATGGTTAAAGCCTAAACGCGTGGCGTGAAAGCTCTCCTCCTCATTCTACATGTTCATGTTGGATGAGGTGGTTGTGGTCGCTGTAAGGACTACTAAGTGGTACCAGGTGTAACGGGGCACGCCTTGTGTCAATTCAACACAACGTTGTGTGCACCCGACGCCACGTACACGTGGCGTGAGGACGCGCAGCGAAGTAGGCAGAACTCGAAAGTTCTGTCTAAGAGAAAAAGTAGAACTGTATTTATTATAGTTATGTTTTTTTAATGAACTAGCTTTTATCTTGAGCTAACTATATTAAACTACAATCTCCTATATAGGTTTCTTGCTCACCACCCATTGCGCGCGTCCAGCAGCGATTGGTGGTTGATCGAATTGATGTGCCGTGAACATCAACCATCAGGTGGAGCAACCCATCAAAGAAATATTGCCCTCGGGGGTAATATTCCTTCAACCTTACTCCTTACGAGTAAAGTCAATTGAACATTATCTGAATAGATAATGTTCAAAATTGATACGAAAATATCAATTTTTATGTAACGGGCTCACCCCGTTACATCATACGTATGATCCAATCGAAGGATATAGTGTCCTGCTTTAAAAACTGCAAAACCTTGTTCATTGAGCAATTCTACTTCTCGGCTCCTCATCGCATAAACCTGATGTGGCAGCTGTCACCGGATCAAACACAGCCTCTCGGTCGCTGAAGCTTTTGTGCACTTCATTCGAGCGATAGAAAAATCGTATGACGATCCGAGAGACCCGTCGGATCGCATGTTTTGGTGTCGTCCTAAGGGATAGAACTAGTCACCTAAAAATCGCTCGGCAACAATATCCCGAGTATGACGGGCCTATGCGAGTTGCACTTCAGCACCAAACCGACCGTACACGAGATGCCAAAGTTTCGCCAGTTTCCGCATCTAACAAGCTCCAATCGGAGGAGTCAAATAAAAGGCATTCAGAATCGATTAAACTCGGTTCTTCATTTTGTCCTCGAAGTCGATATTGACGGAGACACGAGGAAGGACGGATGACTGGAGAACCTCCTCGATGCGAGTATACCGGATTAACTGTCAAACACACGTGGGACTACTGTATCAGATAAAATCGCGTATTTGTATTGTTTGTAACGCCACTACTACCTCAACCATCTTGCTTGTCCTCGAAGGCGTCGTCGACCCAGTCACTCTCCCAAACACCACCCTGTCGTCACCTCTTCGTCACCGGTGCTTTCAGACAAGTTGACGAAGGTCTCTTCAGTATGCCGACCTTCTCCACCTTCCTTCGTCGTTCACTTCGCAGTGACGGCATTCTCAACGAGCTTCAGTGCTCTCGTTCTCCTCTCCTTCGACTTCCTTCCCTCCTTCAGCCGCACTTGCTGACTCATCCACCAGCGTTCCAAAAACTGGTATCGGAGTCAAAGCCTGTGTCTTTTTCAGAAATCTCTCTGGCAAGACCATGCGCAAAGCTGTAGTGGGGTTCGTTTGTCTTGTTCGTGAACCTACTCTTCGGCGGGCAAAGCAGGAGTAGTGTTCTCGTCTTCTTCCTGGACCTTCACTTCATCGACACCCGCTGCTTCCGACGGCTTGATGACTGACGATGAGTCCGTTTTTTCCTCCTCTTTTTTCTTTTCCTCCTCCCCCTCCTCCTCCTCCTCCTCCTCTTCCTCCTCCTCCTCTTCTTCTTCCTCCTCCTCCTCTTCCTCCTCTTCCTCCTCCTCCTCCTCCTCCTCCTCCTCCTCCTCTTCTTCCTCCTCCTCCTCCTCTTCTTTGTTTTCTTGCTCTTCGGCGCTCTTCTCTTCTTCAGCGACCAGCTCGGTCAGACCACTGGTCGACACCGGCGTTACTGAGTTCCCCGTCACCACAGACTCATCCACCTCTTCTTCGGCGTCAGCTGCCGGAACCGGGTCCTCTTCGCCAGTCGTCATCAGCACTCTTCGAAGGTTGACACCCATATCGGCAGTCACCGTTTGCATTGCGGCTTCGGCGCCCAAACTCGAGGGCAACGTCGCCGACAGAAGCAAGGCGAACAACGCGGCGTAAAAAGCTTGCATACTCGATAAGTGGCTAGATCCAGAATGGCCGAGTCGGTGCGGCAGCACAGGGTGACAGGTATCACCCGCACGCTCAACGACGACTCCGAGTTGGTCGAAATCGGTTGAGCGTATCCTGGATCGTTGTCAACTCGACCACAGTATTGTTTCACCGATAAATGAGGCTGTCGTCGGTTGACGACCGGGACAGGCTGTATAAAACGAGGCAGTTTCGTTTCGTTGGCGCCGATAACAGCTTGCCCACAAAACCAAACGAAACTCTCTCGTGTTCATTCATACAGCCTGTTCCTGCCGTGAAGAGAGGAGGCGTAAAGATATTCGTGACTCGCCCGCCTATCGCCCGTAACAACGAGTTGACCTTTCAGACCCGAATGGGAGCAAAAAGCCACGAGACAGACGCAACCGCCAAACACATGTTGGTGCAGAACGAGAAGAAAACGAACGTCACAGTGACGCTGACTGTACTGCCACCAGACGAAAAGCTTGTTTGCAAATGCCCGTGTCGAGCGCTTTCCTTGCCTACGTTCGGGCATGAAGAGCACTCAGTGTTCCGTGATAAGTGCTCTATGATCAGGATTTGAAGCAAAAGAAGGGGGTACAATGCATCGTTTGCCGATACCGTTGTCGACGAGCGTTGTCAGTGCCGGGCACGCATCCATCCGCTTCGATTCGAGTACAGCAATAACAAGTTGCCGCTTGGACTCGCGAATGGCTGTCTCAAATATTCTTGTACCTTGCTCGAGATCCAAGCAACCTGTGTGTCGTTTTCAGCGTGCTCTGATCACGGAAGCGAGTAAACGATCGGCGACGCAACTTCTCACGATGGGTCTTCCTTGCATCGCATCAAGTAAACGATGATGCAGTACTCATAGTTACAGCGGGTATTAGATTTCGAGAGCTAGCGGCGCGGATAATATTGAAAACTGGGGTAACTCATTTTTATAACTTCGTCCGGCTCTGCAGAGTCTTTCACGATCTCCTTTTTCTCCGCACATTTTACACGGCCCTATATGACTAAGCCCTCGTGTGTCACATTCACTTTCGTAACCTTCAAGATGCCAACTGCGTTGAACCCCACGATGTCAGCTGCATTACATTTATCGATGTGCACTTGTCGCACCCACTAGTAGGTGCTGCACTGTAACACGGCCCCCTCCGAATAAGCACTCAGAACAATCACAGTTGTGTTTCTCTCTAGATTTTGATTCTTCTTCTTCTCCTGTTGTTCTTTGTGCAGCCGGCGTTGCTCTTCTCGTGATATCGGCGCGATGGTAGGGTACATGCCGCTAAGCTACTTCATCTTGGTTACCCTTTGATATCCGAGTGGCTTCGTCAGCAAGTCAGCGGGGTTAACATCGCCGTCAACCCATTAAGATGGTAACTGCTGTTTGGGTAAACAAATTTTGCATATTTATTATTATTATTAAATTTAATGGAGCTGAAGTCCCAGCACTTTTCAAAAATTTACCACGTGCTTTCAAATTTACAAAAATATAGATAAAATGCACCAAATAGCCCACTAAAACTTAAAATTAATGGTAAATTAGAAATAATGCCGGTAAAAATCCAGCGTCGATCATTTGATGATTGCTAGGATTTATAGTATTCTTTGTTCACGAACATATGAAATCTCAATTCAATGTGATGTGTCTTCCTGATATAGGCGGGATTGAAAGCCAACGAGATAGCCGCTAATTGTCCACACCTAGCGCAAAATCAATCCACATCTTGAGTATAGCTTCCGTTAGCACGTTGGATAGCGCTCTTCTTTCCATGTTTCCATGCAACCTTCACAAGATGCTACGTACTCAGTTTCCGCCGTGCTCTTCACCACGACTGTATGCCGCCGTGCAGCCCAAGCCACAGGGCCTCCTGCTTTCAACGATGCAATTTCCGTGACGCTCTTTCGAGTCTCGGGACATTTACCCAGAGACGAAACATCAAGAACAAACGAGATTAAGGTCGAAGATTATAACGACTTAGACTGAGACAACAGCCCTGTTCTGAGTCGCAATACCCTTCAAGCTTAATCTCGATCGTTCTGGGGCAATTGTCCCAGTCTAATTCGCAATACCTTTCAAGCTCATTCTCGTTCGTTCTTGATGTTTTGTCTTTTGCTGGTTTCTTGAAGAAGACGCCTTGCTCGGCCGTGGCGTTTCGATACCTAAGGCCCCGTTAAGAGCTTCGTCGCGCTGTACCGTCGGATGCTTGACGAACTGACTCAGACATCCGATAGGGTACGCGAGATCCGGCCTTATACTTGTCGCTGGGTAAATTAGTGAGCTTATGGCTTCTCGGTATTCAATACCTGGCTCCTTATCCGCTTCAGTCATCGCTCGTAGCTTCATCGTTGAGACAGTGATGATCTGCATCCATGCGCATCTTCAAAACCAAATCTATGCAGCACTTATTTAGCATACTTTGTCGAGCGAAGGAAAGTGTTTTCCTCAGTTAGTTCCACTTGAACCCCAAGGTGATTGTGAAATCGTCCTTGGTCCTTAATGCCATACTTAGCATCCAGCTTCGAGAAAAATGTCACTTTCCATGCCTCACTATTTTTTCCACATATGATGTCATCCACATACACAAGCAGAAGCGCAAATACTCTGTGGTGTCGGTAAATGCGTAGACATGGTTTGGAAGTACAGCGACTACATCCATGCTTATCCATACAGGAGTTAAACTCATCGTACCACTCGCGACCACTTTGGTGAAGCCCATACATCGCATGTTGTACCCTGTACACCTAACTCTTTTTTAGTGCAATTTTGGGAAAATGCCGAACACATTGCGTGAGCTTGAGAGCTGCGTTAATAAACGCCGTACTTACGTCGTATTGATACGGTGGCAAGCCCAGAAGGTTGCACAGTGCCACGAATAGCCTAAATATAGCCATTCTGGCAGCGGGATAATATATCCCCATAGCATTAAAGTCCACTCCCGGCTCTTGTTTGTCACCTCAGACACAAAGTATCGGACGGAACCGCACCACGTTGCCTTCTGTATCCGATTGTACTTGAATACTCCACATGGTTCCGAGTGCTTTCTTGTTCTTTGGTATTTCTCCATGTGTTACGAGTTCGAAGACGCGCTTCGTTTTCGTCGCATCAAGCTCCTTTATCATTCCAATGCCATTCCTTCCTTCTGTTGAGGTGAATTTATCGCTTGTTTGAACCTCTGTGGTGGTCGAACTTCTGTTTCGACCAGAGCCTGCTCAGTTGACTATCCTGTGTCTTCCCGCCATTGCAGAATGGATGTAATAAGGAGGTCCTGTTACATAACATTATCATTTATGGCATTATGATAATCGAGAATATTAAATTTCATTTTCTCATTACAAAAGCACTGGTCTCAGTGATATTGTTGCGATGACTCAAGGTCTACTCATTGGTCAATATAACCAATACATTAATCCACCAATTGCTGCTAGACGCGCGCCATTGTTTGCGAGTAGAAGTCATCATACATGGTTGGTATCAATCTAGCTAAGGCAAGACGAAGAAGTGAGATACCTATAGGACTTATATATATATATATATATATATATATATACAGTTTAACTTTTTCCTTTACTAAACTAAGTCGTTTAATTCTTAGTCTTTCTCGAAGCGCTTACAGTGTACGCAAGCAGACGAGGGCTCTATTTCTCACTGCAGTCAGTGAGATATTACTACGCATTGCTGTCAGTGCGTGGTTCCCAGTGCCCTGTTACAATGACGATTAATTCCCTCAATGCGCTGTTCATGTCAAAACCGACACTATGGGCAAGTATCTTTCGTGCCCTATTCGTATCAGCCTATTTACTCTAAACGGAGACCTTATCGCGGCGAAGGTGCCGATGTCCGTTAATATGCAATTTGTTCATAGGATAGGTTGTGTAAACGCCATCGTGATTATTCGCATCATCTTCATCGTTTTCACCATTTTCATCATCGACTCCGGTATTTTTACATAGTTTACCGGCAGATTCATCCGCAAACGAGTCGATTTCCTTCGTGTATATTTGTTCGTTTCATCTTCACCTTCGGCAAGTACACCATCTTCGTATTTTGAAATGGGATAGCACGTTTAATGAAATCTTCATTATAAAGAAGTTGGCAACAAAGAATATCACGCTGAATATTCTTTTTACGATATCACGAGGCACAGTGATATTGTTGGGATGACCGAAGGGTCGACTTATTGTTTGATATTGTGACTATATCAACCCACTAATCGCTGCTATACACGCGCAATGAGTGGTGAGTAGACGTCATCATACGTTTCGTTAGATTAATATTATTACGTCGGGACAAACCGAGACAATAAGAGTTATGGGACTTACTTTATATTTGAAACCAGTTTTATTTATACCACGCCAAGAGTCTTTATCTTAGTCGCTTACTTTCGTCTGTGTAGTGTTTACAATTTGCTAAGAACTGACATTCACTGTTGTCAGTGAAAGTTAACTCCGTACTGGTAGACCAGTACTAAGTCGTCGGTGCCCCGTTACACTTGGTAGCTCTTTGAATTCCGTCCAAGGACCACAATCGCATCGCTTAAAACGAACATGTTCGATGATGAAGAAGGCGACAGCTTTCAAGGGACCCGTGAAAGGAACTCCAATGTAAGTGATATCGAATAAAGTGCGATCGAACGAATGAGTTCGACCGTTGGAAAAGAAGCTATATGGGCAATGCTATCCTCAAGGGATAGGGAAAAAAGCATGACGTCATCAGCAAGTTCTTGCAACGAGCACTTGATGAGCTACGAGCGCAGGTGACCCTATTAAAACAACAATATTACAAGCGGAATGAAACACTGAGACAGCAACAGTCTTAGTCCGCAGAGTCGAAGCGTGAGTGTTAACGAGAGTCTCTTTAGCTAGAGATCTCCAATTACCGGGGAGTCGAGGAAGTCTCCCTGTTAAGATGGTTCGTCAAGGTAGACGGTTCCAACGAGGCACGTCGCATCGACTATGAGCGAATGCAAGTCGTATTTTCTTAGCCATGCATGGCAGGGGACGCCAGAAAATGGGCCCTATATCTGAAGTTGAACGACCCAAATGTGTTTGGGTCGTCATGATTCTTCAAGATCCTGCTGCGAAAAACATTTAAGCCGCCAAGAGAAGAGTTCAGGACTTTATCAGAGTTCCTGCAGCTCAAACAGGGTAAGCGCAATGTTCACGCTTACGCCCAACATATGCGTTACCTTGCAAGTTGCATGGTATCGAATCATGTAAGTGAATTTGTGCTGATCACAATATTCATATAAGGAATTTCAGATGGCCCGTTAGGGACCACCTGATCCGCGGAGAGCTCAATACGCTCTCCAAAGCAATATACGCTACGTATCAGAAATGATTTAGTGTTAGTGAGGCTCACACTACGCTGACCCCACATCGTCTACAGAGACGGCCGGCGGTCGGAGGTCCAGATCCAATGTACCTCTATTATGTCGTGGGCGGAAAAACTCTCCCTGCAAACGACAAGCGATTGCTGAGATGTCATAGCTGTCATAAACTAGACACTGGGCGTATAATAGCAGTGACCATCGCTCAGCCTTCCGCGCTGCTGAGAGGAGTAACCGCCCACCAGTCAGAAAAATGTGGGAAGAGGGTCCGATGCTGTTGCAAAGCCGCAACAGCGAAGAGGACCATCAAACAATCGTCGGAATCATAAGGGGCGGAGCAACCTACGGTTACAGCAACCTCAAGAGAATTAGCAAATCTCTTGACGAAAGTTTATCCAGGTACACAATTGTTGAGTGTCTCTGCACCTGGTGATGAGGCATTACTCATCAACTTGAAGGTAGTTATGACAAAGAACTCTTCACTTTGTGCCCTAGTTGAATGTGGGGCGTCAAGCAACTTTGTTCGTCGCCAGTCACTAGAGGTTGAATAACTAAACTTCTTCGAGCGAGGGATCCCTCCGACGAGGACGACGGTGCGCCTAGGGACAGGCGCATCGATCACTATAAAAATGTCTTGTCAGAATCCACTTTCACATTAAACGACGAACAGTACAATAATGATTTCATCGTATTGGATTTGGATGGCAATTCCGGCTTCATCCTAGGTCTGCCTTGGTTCAGGAGATACGAACCAAGCGTAAGCTGGCAGCATCGATCAGTAACAATGCCTGACACTTGTTCATCACATGACCATCTGATGAAATCCATGCAGCGTACGTAATCAAGCGTGTGGATGTACTGCGAGTGAGTGTGATAGCCTCACGTGTGGGACGGTCGTTAGCACGGCTACACAAGACCGCAGTGTAGATGATCACTACACTGTGGAGCGAGCGCCCGGTGACTGTGCAACTGCAGAGATGTCGCCGAAGGTCCGCCACTCAAATAGGTTGAGTGGAAGGGGACAGGGATGCATGCCAGAGAGGCAGCATCCGAGAGAGAAGAAACCGGTTGTCTGTGATCGGCAGCACGGAGGTCATGGTCGACTGGGAAGTCGACCGTGGAAGATCGTTACCTGACAGCGGTTGCGCAGTTACTGTCAAAAGACGTGGAGGAAACTAGTCCCCACGTACTTAAGGAAGACGTTCCTTAAGTGGTCAATGCTGATGGAGAGAGTCACCAGAGTCTTGTGGATGTAAATCCTAAGGAGTTAACCGAGATATTGAATGTCTTGGTAAATGACGGATGAAGTGTAGGCGCTTATACACTTGATCTGATTGCGCCTCGGAAATTGACTTCGGGAATTACTCAATTGCCCACGCTTGAACCTGAACGGTTATTGCGTGATCTGCGTAGTGTCAAAGTCAAGCAGATACTGCATACTCGTCGCAGAGGATGAGTATGTCGCCGACGTTCGGTCGGCAACAGTGTTTGCTGAGAACGAACAGGTTCTCATCAGCTCATTAATGGACGAAAGTGTCCTCGATGAGAATACTTGGATTGAGCGATACACGTCTCAATTCTGGTAGTCGCTTCAGGCAATTTCTTTGTATAAGGATTCGATCGAATTCAAGGATGTGTTCCCTGAATCCGTACCTTGCGAGTTGCCTAAGAATAAATGCACTCGTCACGAGATCGAGCTCAAACCGGGCTCGAAGTACTGTGTCATGAAGCAGTGGACACTGCCTCGTGAACAAGTACTAGCGATCGACAAGTTCTTTGCCGATCGCTTTTCAGCGGGCCATGTGAGGGGAAATTACTTCCTCTAACATCTCTCGGAACTTCTGTGTGCGAAAGGCTACAGCAGGTGGAGGATAGTGCACGCATTCAACAAGTTAAATTATGCAACGGTACCGGCTCAGACGCCGATACAGAGGAAGGAAGTGGTCATTGATAGTATGTCAAAGCGTACCATCTTCTCGTCCATGTATCCGACAGATAGCTTCTTTCAGATCCTCATGCGTGAACGGGACATCCTGTACATAGCAGTGAGCACCTCCATCGGTATGCTGTGGGAGTGGCTAGTGCTTTCACAGGGGCTGATCAATGCCCCTGCTACTTTCAACAGATGTGTTACAAATCTGTTGAGACCAGTGCGGGATTTTGCACCGAGTTACTTCGACGATGTGTTCGTTCATAGTCGGGCTATGGACGGAAATACGGACGTGGAAGTTCACAGAACTAACGTTCGTCAGGTTCTTCAACTTATGCGCAAGAATAAGTTGTACGCCAATCTCAAGAAGTGTATCTTCGAGGCTACCGAAATACCACTTCTTGGGTGCATCGTGGACAAGCGCAGCGCACGCCCTGATCCCGGAAAGATCAAGGCGATCACCGACTGGACAGTGCCAGTCGATGTCAAGGGACTTCGTCAGTTCCTTGGTCTAGCGGCGTACTTTCACAAGTGCTCGCGCAACCACGCCGAGATGACCGCGTATCTTTCTTGTTTACTCGAGAAAAGTGTGAAGTGGTCATGGAACGCTGACTGTCAGCGTTACTTTAAAAGTATCAAGCAAAGATTATTGCAATCACCCACACTGGTGATTTCCGACTAGGACATACCGTTCCATGTGGTCTGTGACGCCAGCAATTTTGTATTGGGCTGTGCGTTGATACAGTATGACAGACCGTAGGCCCCGTGCTTCGTCTGATATCAGTCGCGTCAGCTGCAACCAGGTGAACGCAATTTCAGTGCATGGCAAGGAACGCCTTGCCATGAAATATGCACTGGCTAAGTTCCACGTCTATCGCTTGGTAGGTAGACCGTTCGTTGTATATACGGACCATGCGTCAATAATCATGGCCGTAAACCGTCTCCACCTCTCACAACGAATGGCGAGGTGGATGTCTATCTTTTCGGAGTACAAATTCTCCGTTGATTATAACCAGAACGACTAAACATCGTCGCTGATGTGCTATCGCGCCAACCCGATTTCGAGTCGGGCGCGCAATCCAATAGTAGGGACAAGCCCATTGTTGCGACACATACGGTCAGTGTCCCGTCGTCAACATTATTTAACGACCTGAAAAAGGCCCACGCGGGAGATAAAGATCTTCTGCGCTTGATGGATCATCTGGTGAATCCATCTCGTAAACCTTTGAAAGATATACCGGCTTTGTACCGATCCGAAGATAATCGGTACACAACTCGCAAGGAGCTGCTGTACTATACGGCCGTTGCCGGAGACACACCTCGTGTCGTCGTCCCCGATCATAATGATTCGCGCTTAAGCATCATTTAGAGTTTCACGATGCCCTAACATTCGGGCATCGTGAAAAAGAAAAGAGTTACCTTACGGTAAGTCGTGACTTTTACTGTCCCCGCCAGTATCATTTTGTGCGCAAGTACATTCGTGCTTGCGAGGTTTGTCAACGGGTGAAACCTAGTTCTTCTTTCCGTGCACATTTGCAGACTCTTCCTGTCCCGGAGGAGTGCTTTTAGTCCGTTTCCATGGAGTTCGTCTTTGGCTTTCCCAAATACGACAACAAGAATCATGGCATTCTTGTGTTCCTTGAGCGGTTCAGCAAGATAGTGCGTCTTGCTGCAGAAACGAGTCAATCACGGCACAGGGCTGTACTTGTGTCTTTGTCGACACGATATTTCGACATCATGGGTTACCCCCATGAACTCGTATCCGACCGTGACCCTCGGCTCACAGCAAAATTCTGGCAGTCGTGTTCTGATCACTCGGAACGCGGTTAGAGATGTCAGCATCTGACCATCCCGACACGGATGGTCAGACAGAACGTGAAAATTGTGTCCTCCGCGAAATACTTCGTAGATACGTTCACTCCTTTTCGAATTGACGTGATTTTTTTCCAATGGTCGAATTCGCTTACAACAACTCCGTGCATGCGTCCACGACGCATACACCGTTTTTCGTGAAATGGCTTACGTCACCCATGTATCCCCGGCTTAATAAATATTGACTCTGTGTTAAGGGTAGAGGAACTCGCTCGAGCAAAAACAGTTTTGGCTCTTGCTCATCACATGTCGACGCTAACGTCGTCACATATGATGCCGATGTCGATCATGTCGACATCGATGTAGAGAATTTTCTCAATAAAAGCGATGACGCTATTTTTGATTTAGATGATTAAAACGATGCTGGTATTTGTAGCATTTCCAAAGGCTGTTCCAGCGACGAGGATGACACCATTGCTAATGAACAGAAAGAGGTGAAGACTCTTTTTGCACTTCGCACAAGGAGAACTGAACAAAATAATGTCGATTCAGCTGAAGTATTTTATCTGATTTGAGAAGTAGTGGCCCATTTCGTTCTGGCCACCATCTCACACTCGATAGGCCGGCAGAAACAGAACGCTGGCAAGCATGGAATAGACATTTTTTATTGATAAAAGGCATCTGTGTTCTTCTATCCACGGTAAACCTACCTAGACATGTAGTAACTAACGTGGGCTCAGCAAACTACTGCTCAAGTACATCGGTCACCTTCGTATGCTGCGGCGACAAGGAAGCGCATAAATAATCGAGCTGCCACGTAGGATGCGCCCGCATCCTACGTTATACGGGAGTCGTCTCCACTTGTACTGTCAGTACGAGCCCTCTTCCGAAGATGAAGATACGCCCACGTTCAAGAACATCCATTAGGTTCTTGCTCTCGCGCTCCAGAAGATCAGTCTGGAAGCGTAACGAAGAGACCCTTCTACGCAGCCCAGAAATCTCTCTACGAGCTGTCCCCAGCTCTTCGACGATGGAGCGGACATCGCGCTCAACCTAAAGTTGGGCGAGGGCGTAATAGACACGATGCTTCGCCCAATCAGCCTCCCGATCCTTGCAGTGTTGCCGCACGAATTCGTTCAATGCGTAGCGCCTGTCCCGCTCGTGCTTTAAAACCTCGCGCAATTGATCGATTGCGCGATCCATCTCGTATTGTCCAAGATCGTGAGCCTAATGACTTAAAGGAGGTTTTCACTCCTCCTACAAATCGTTTTATGGACTCATCTGGTGGTCAACGCTTCCTTGTGTACCGTATGTTGGACCACCCCGACGATTCAGGTTCAAGAACGCGTTACCTCGTCCAGTGGCGGGGTATCCACCCTCACGGAACAGCTGGGATCCCCGATCTCAGCTGACGATCGATGTCCTTGGTCTCGTCGAGCAGTACGATGTTACACGCCCTTTTTAAGGAGGACCATAGTTGAACTAACGCCAAGCGCGTTTGTAAAGGGATTGTAAAGTCCCAATCCCTTCGTACATTTAATAAGGCATACGCGCCCTCCAGTAGATTGATTAGGGAGTAAAGCTTTCCTAGGGGCGCAAACAGAGTTGCCGATACAACTCTGACATTTCTCTCCTTACGAAAGACAAGGGAAAGCTGCCTCTCGAGATAATTGGCCAATACATACCAAGCAACGATTGGCGACTTCTGTTCAAACTTATTGCTAGCTACAGTAGTTTTGTCCAGCCAAGTGTCACGGCTAGCATTCATAATGTTACCGATGGAAGAATGCCACACCTGAGCCAACAAGAAATCGTCTCGTTTGTGATTACCATTGTACCATCGATGTCTGAAAACAGCATCGATGTAAAATACATTCTCAGTGTGCCAATTTCTCGCACTAAGATCAAGCCCATCGATCCTTGACGAGTCAAAGAGGGTAATCCGACAACTCCCAGTGGCATAACCATACCACAATGTCAACTCGCCCAAGGGAGGCATACTTGGCTTGTTCTCAGGAGCAGATCGCAACGCGTTGCAATCCTGCTCCTCTTGCGTGGTGCCAACATGAGAGCTGGCACCACAATCGTCGCAATACCTAGTGTTGCTGCGGCTATGGCTACGATGACTCCGCGAAGAGTCATCGGCATTCTCACGAAGACCTACGCCCTCATGTTTCGCACTCGCCTCTTACAAATACGAGCGCGATCGCATCGAACCAGGTGACGAGTTTACAGACTCGTCGGATGAATCAAACATCTCATGGCGCAAGTCTTTATCGAGACTACCGAGAGGCGCAGTAGTCGTCGATACCGCAACCTTACGGTCGGGCTCTGCGCACGGCTTCGAGTCAGATGGAGAATCCGACTCGTCCGAATAGACCACCTTTTTCTCGGGTTCTTGGTCCATGGTACTACCTCCCGCAGCCGAAGCTGCGAATGAAAGAGCAAAACGTGGATGACCACGTGCTCCTGCAACTACGGGAGTTGCAGGCTGCTGAGTCTTGGACAGTTTGTTCTCCTGCTGCACGTATCCGTACAGCCGCTTCACTGGCGGCCTTGTTAGCGCAGAGCATGGACGAGCTTGTCATGCGCTGAAAGCCTGAATGTATTGGGCAGAACCAACAAGTGCTCCCTTTCCCACAGAGCTACACAACGCGTGTCACTCTGTCACCATTAATTCAATCACTCACTGTAGTGACTAATGGGTAAGGGGAGGTGATGTAACGGGGTGAGCCCGTTACATAAAAATTGATATTTTCGTATCAATTTTGAACATTATCTATTCAGATAATGTTCGATTGACGTTACTCGTAAGGAGTAAGGTTGAAGAAATATTACCCCCGAGGGCAACATTTCTTTGATGGGTTGCTCCACCTGATGGTTGATGTTCACGGCACATCAATTCGATCAACCACCGATCGCTGCTGGACGCGCGCAATGGGTGGTGAGCAAGAAACCTATATAGGAGATTGTAGTTTAATATAGTTAGCTCAAGATAAAAGCTAGTTCATTAAAAAAACATAACTATAATAAATACAGTTCTACTTTTTCTCTTAGACAGAACTTTCGAGTTCTGCCTACTTCGCTGCGCGTCCTCACGCCACGTGTACGTGGCGTCGGGTGCACACAACGTTGTGTTGAATTGACATAAGGCGTGCCCCATTACATATGACCAGGAAATGGTCACTTGGCATTGTTTCTTGGCACGCTACGAATGTGCAATTCGTCCATTTCGATATTCGCTTGGCGCAGGTAGCGTTGGAACGTTCTCCTGCAACGTGAGCGGACCACATCACATTAGCATTTTAGATGCAACAACGTGTGACTCCTGATAGTAGACCACGATACACCTTTCATCTGTGGACTACTTATGTAGCATAATGGCACATGCATTTATTTTCTCCTGACATAAAGACCCGGCTTTTGTTCCACAGGCCCGCCCGTTCTCATCCAGGCTCGCCCTCGCTTAGGGTTCGCACATTGGTGAAGAACGTCATCCACCACTTACAGTAGACCCGTCAATTTTTGTGGTCGGTCCATTGCGCGGGTCAACCGTGGAGCGGGCTACCTAATCAAGAACATATGGGATTGCCTACGTAGCACAATTAGCGGGCCAGACAATGCCAGCGTAATCATGACGCGGTAGCTCAGTCCGGTTCGCGCAAAGCACTCGAATGTTTCCGCGATTCAACATATTAACTCAGTGACAGTTCCCAGGAATACATGCCTGCGAGAATGCGATCGGCTTTAACGGACGAGCTTCTGCCGCACACTGAGTCCCTACTCCTGCTGCCGCCTCTACCGGCTTCCCCAACGAACCTATTTCGTCTATTCTTCGATGGTGGTTCACGGAAAAACCCCGGCCTCGGAGGCTTAGAATCCGTCATAGTACGTGTTCAGTCCCAGGCTCACGCAGCTACACTCGTCTGGGTGGCCAGCATGTCACTTGGAGTGAAGACGACTACAAGTAATTCGGCCGCATTTACTGGTCTCATCCATGGCCTGCGTCAAGCACGAAACTAGTGATTTCATACCGCTTCACGTCATTGGAGACAGTGCGTTAGTACTCTCTCATCTCCACCTGTTTCGCTCACCTCGAAAGCCGAATCTAGCATCACTGTATCGCAAACCGCGAGCGCTCGCGATCGACGTCGCAGTCACCAGCTGGGCTCACCAGTTATGGGCACATAATATGATAGCAGCCGTTGCTGCGACCGTTGCGATGGGTACCAAGGCATCGCTTCAAGTTCATGTACTAACCAATCGGGCCGTCGCCTTGAACATCGCGCATCACATTCAGCACGACGTTTCTCATTGGCTTGAGACATCCCTCGACGTCGCCAGTGGATTAACTCCTAAAACTTGCAAAACGCACGCGCCAGAGCATCGATGGCACGACACCTAATGACTAGGAGGACCGCTCTCGTCCCTGTCACACCCTAACCTACAATAGTTAGCAGCCCCAGATAGTGCACATTTTCTGGACTAGGTACCACTGATCGATGACGTTCTTCACTGTACCTCACTTATACCCCCACTACACAAATAAGAGGGTCACTCGATCACGGGTCGTTCGATTCTATTTCGGCCGGATTCGGTGGACCCGATCGATGTGATACACACCCGCCTCACCATTACTTTCAATATTGAAACTCGAGACCAATTGTGGGCCGACGTAAAAATGCGTCCACGCGACATTAGGGCGAATGACCAAGAGAGCAAGGTTGCGTGCCCGACGTGATGCGACCAGTATGTTCCAACTAGGCACATCCAGCTTGAGCCGATGATTTTTACATTGTCTTAAAGATTAAAACGTTTGCACAAGAGCGCCACTTTGGCTGATAATCAATCGCCGTATGAGTTCACGCCTGCGTTTACTTGATGCGATGCAAAGAAGACCCATCGTGGAAAGTTGCGTCGCCGATCGTTTACTCGCGTCCGTGATCAGAGCACGCTGAAAACGACACACAGGTTGCTTGGATCTCGAGCAAGGTACAAGAATATTTGAGACAGCCATTCGCGAGTCTAAGCGGCAACTTGTTATTGCTGTACTCGAATCGAAGCGGATGGATGCGTGCCCGGCACTGACAACGCTCGTTGACAACGGTATCGGCAAACGATGCATTGTACCCCCTTCTTTTGCTTCAAATCCTGATCATAGAGCACTTATCACGGAACACTGAGTGCTCTTCATGCCCGAACGTAGGCAAGGAAAGCGCTCGACACGGGCATTTGCAAACAAGCTTTTCGTCTGGTGGCAGTACAGTCAGCGTCACTGTGACGTTCGTTTTCTTCTCGTTCTGCACCAACATGTGTTTGGCGGTTGCGTCTGTCTCGTGGCTTTTTGCTCCCATTCGGGTCTGAAAGGTCAACTCGTTGTTACGGGCGATAGGCGGGCGAGTCACGAATATCTTTACGCCTCCTCTCTTCACGGCAGGAACAGGCTGTATGAATGAACACGAGAGAGTTTCGTTTGGTTTTGTGGGCAAGCTGTTATCGGCGCCAACGAAACGAAACTGCCTCGTTTTATACAGCCTGTCCCGGTCGTCAACCGACGACAGCCTCATTTATCGGTGAAACAATACTGTGGTCGAGTTGACAACGATCCAGGATACGCTCAACCGATTTCGACCAACTCGGAGTCGTCGTTGAGCGTGCGGGTGATACCTGTCACCCTGTGCTGCCGCACCGACTCGGCCATTCTGGATCTAGCCACTTATCGAGTATGCAAGCTTTTTACGCCGCGTTGTTCGCCTTGCTTCTGTCGGCGACGTTGCCCTCGAGTTTGGGCGCCGAAGCCGCAATGCAAACGGTGACTGCCGATATGGGTGTCAACCTTCGAAGAGTGCTGATGACGACTGGCGAAGAGGACCCGGTTCCGGCAGCTGACGCCGAAGAAGAGGTGGATGAGTCTGTGGCGACGGGGAACTCAGTAACGCCGGTGTCGACCAGTGGTCTGACCGAGCTGGTCGCTGAAGAAGAGAAGAGCGCCGAAGAGCAAGAAAACAAAGAAGAGGAGGAGGAGGAGGAAGAAGAGGAGGAGGAGGAGGAGGAGGAGGAGGAGGAAGAGGAGGAAGAGGAGGAGGAGGAAGAAGAAGAGGAGGAAGAGGAGGAGGAGGAAGAAGATGAGGAGGAGGAGGAAGAGGAGGAGGAGGAGGAGGAGGGGGAGGAGGAAAATAAAAAAGAGGAGGAAAAAACGGATCCATCGTCAGTCATCAAGCCGTCGGAAGCAGCGGGTGTCGATGAAGAGAAGGTCCAGGAAGAAGACGAGAACACTACTCCTGCGTTGCCCGCCGAAGAGTAGGTTCACGAACAAGACAAACGAACCCCACTACAGCTTTGCGCATGGTCTTGCCAGAGAGATTTCTGAAAAAGACACAGGCTTTGACTCCGATACCAGTTTTTGGAACGCTGGTGGATGAGTCAGCAAGTGCGGCTGAAGGAGGGAAGGAAGTCGAAGGAGAGGAGAACGAGAGCACTGAAGCTCGTTGAGAATGCCGTCAATGCCAAGAAAACGACGAAGGAAGGTGGAGAAGGTCGGCGTACTGGAGAGACCTTCGTCAACTTGTCTGAAAGCACCGGTGACGAAGAGGTGACGACAGGGTGGTGTTTGGGAGAGTGACTGGGTCGACGACGCCTTCGAGGACAAGCAAGATGGTTGAGGTAGTAGTGGCGTTACAAACAATACAAATACGCGATTTTATCTGATACAGTAGTCCCACGTGTGTTTGACAGTCATTCCGGTATACTCGCATCGAGGAGGTTCTCCAGTCATCCGTCCTTCCTCGTGTCTCCGTCAATATCGACTTCGAGGACAAAATGAAGAACCGAGTTCAATCGATTCGGCATGCGTTTGCTTTGACTGTAGCGTGTCGGAGATAGTTTCTTGACGCGGCATTGTAAAATAGGACACGAAACCATATGCATATATCTATAGGAATAGATTTATACTCATATAGCTTTGGTATTGAGGGATACCTTATTAATCGGGATAGGAACAAACTACAAATGTGTTCTGGAAACAACAGTCGTCAAAACAAATGCTTGTTCGATATATGTAGCTCTATCGTAAGAACGAGATGTGTATTCAACCCGGACGTCTTTATGCAATAAAAATGAGCTCTTGCTTTTTTCAACTACGACGAGATCACGATATTGTCCCTTCATTTTTAGTCGACCAATCCACTATGGGATACGAATTACAGGCGTTATGATTGTAACGGGGCACACCCTTGCGTGAACTTAACGCAAGGGTTTTGGTGCGCCCGACAGACGTACATGAGACAAACGAGGAAGCGTAGATAAGGGAAAAGTAGAACTGTTGTATAAATGTAATTAAGTCTTTTGTTACTGTCTCTATGTTTAACCTGACTTAATCATGTTAATCGAACTGAGTGTATGGTGACGTCTCGTCACCACTCATTGCGCGCGTCCTGCGGCGATTGGTGGGTTGATATCGTCAAGATATCAACCAATGAGCAGACCCTTTGGTCGCTTCACCAATATCACCACTATCGGTGATATTGTTCAAAGACTATTCAACTTAATATTCTTTATTGTCATTGTTTCTTTAAAGTGACAATTCCATGTAAGGGGCTGCCCCGTTACATCACCCCCCCCCCTTAACTGATAGTCACCGTGTGACTATCGAAAATATTGTCGCCACTCATTCGTCACCATTGGGACAGGGAGCACTTGTTGGGTCAATTCCGTTCATAACTTGACCTGACCTCGGATAGTAAACATTTCTATGCGAGGTGACTCAAGACCCGCACAGCCTGGTGCTGTGCCAGCCTCTGCGGCAGACGATTCGTCGTCTGCTGCTCGTTCTTCGCCTGCAGCAACAGGTGCTGCAAGTGCACGCGGCACCTCACCGCGTGCGCATGATGACCCCGACATTGAGGTCATTTTCTCTGGCGAGTCAGACGTGTCTGACTCAAGCAATGTTCCAGAGGCGTCTCGATCACCGGCTACGTCTCAGTATTCGCCAAGGCCACTGCCGAACGAACGGACTCGTGAGTTGCAACACAGTCTGTTCGGCAGTGATGATGAAGGTGATCAGAGTGGTGAGGAATATCATTCCTTACCACCGCCGACTCGTGCTTCTTCGCACGAGCGTGATGACGACGGCGTGAGCCGTCGTCATTATGGGAGCCGTGGTACCGACAGAGGTACCGCTTCGAAGCGTGATGACCCGAAGCCGTGGCGTCTGCCCGAGCGGCTCATCAACAGCTTGTCTCACGAGACAGACCAACACCATCGAATACCCTTATTCGATGCGACCGAGCTTCATGGCTTGAATTCCAGCGCGACTAACTTTCGCGCTGAAGAAGATTTTTATCTTGATGTCTTTCTTAGACATCGATGGTAAAACGGCAACCAAAAGTGTGACAAAAACTCGCGTTTGGCAGCGTGGAACGCGTTCGTCCAAAACGTAAAAAATTTTAGAAGTGAAGGGTGGCTCAAGAAGCTTGAGGCAGTACGCCTCAGGTTCGAAAAACGAACGCCAACCGGTGCCAAGTACCGGTTTCATCGTTTATCAAGTGAGGCCGGCATTCCTTGCCTCACATGGGGAGACCCTTGTGCGAGTTGTGCTGAAAACTCGCAACGTGCGCAGAGGGACGTGTATTCCCTAGATTTGCCCTGGGGAAGGGCACACATCTCGGCTGAGATGCGTGACGCGATTGCAAACTTGCACTCCGTCTACAAGCGCCTAGGGCGCGTGTTTACCGATGGGCCCTCGGACTCATCGGACGGGTCTCGTCACACTGGTGGACGAGACCTTCAACATCCATCAACAGCTGAGAGCGGAGCTCCCAGATGTTCCAAGAGGGTGGATACCCCCGCCACTGGACGAGGTAGCTCGCCCTTTATCCTGAATCGTCACGGTGATTCAAGATACGCTCCGCTAGAAAGCGTTGACCACCGTGAGAATCCACCAAAGGATATGGTGGAGGAGGAAAGACCTCCTCCAGATGATTCTGCTCACCATCTCGACCCTTACGAGATTGATCGCGCAATCGAGGAACTGCGCGATGACTTGAAGCACGAGCGCGACCGGCGCTACGCTTTGACTGATACCGTGCGGAATAACCGCAAGGATCGCGAGGCTGATCGGGCAAGAGACCGCGCCGATTACGCCACAGCGCAGCTTCAGGATTAGCGGGATGTCCGCTCCCTTTACGGCGAGCTAGCGACACCTCGCGGGGAGATATCTCGGTTGAGTTCCGAGGTATCTTTTTGCGCGACCAGACGGATCGTCTGGATCGAGAACGTAAGAACATGATGGATTTTCTTGAACGTGGGGGCTATCATCATCGGAAGAAGAAGACTCGTTCCGACAGTACGGTCTGAGTCGCCCCACGTACCACGTAGGATGCGTGCGTATCCTACGTGGCAATTCGATCGTGTATGCATTGCCCTTACGATTCAACACACGAAAGGGTCCAATGTATTTCGGCAGTAGTTTTCTACTGCCGACACTAGTGACTGCACGTCCAGGTAAGTTTACCGTAGACAGTAGTACTAAGTCGTTATCTTTAAATGAAAGAACATTTGCTCTTCCATTCTTGTCTGCGTTCCGTTTCTGGCGGTCCACCGCATTTACGATGGAGTCCTAAACGAAACAAATTACCGCCTCTCGAGTCAGCAGAAAGTTCTCTGCTAACTCTTTATTTTGTCTTTCAGTACGCTTCGTGCGCACTGCTAAGAGATCGTTCTCTTCTTCAGCGAGGTTGTCTTCTTCCTCGCGGTCATAATCGTTGAAGATGCTGAATATACCAGCATCGTCATCATCATCCGAGTCAATAATAGCGTTGCCGCTATTATTGAGGTGGTGTACTTCATCGATGTCGACATTGTCGACATCGGCATCATACGTGACGACGTCAGCGTCGACACGTGATGAGCAAGAGCCAAAACGGTTTTTGCTCGAGCGAGTCCCTACCCCCTATTCCAAGATTCACACTCTATAAGGGTGGGCACTCGTGGATGGCGTAAACCATTCACGTAAAACGGTGTGTGCTGTGTTGAAGCATGCACCGAATTATTGATGGCGAATTCCTCCAGAAGAAGGAATTCGCTTCAACTCGAAAACGAGTGGACATATCCTCGAAGGATTCCTTCGAGGACACGGTTCGCACGTTCCGTCTGACCATCTGTTTCCGGATGTTCAGAAGTAGACACCTTCAATCGTGTTCCAAGAAAACGGAACACAATTTGCCAAAATGCCGCCGTGAACCGAGGGTCACGGTCAGATACGAGTTCACGGGGCAACCCGTGGAGTCAGAAGATTGTGTCAAGAAAGACACGAGCACAGCCGGGTGCCGTGATGGACTCGGGCACTGCAGCAAGATGCACATCTTGCTGAACCGATCAACGAACACAAGAATGCCATTATTTTTGTGGTCGTCTTCGGGAAACCTGAAGACGAAGTCCATTGAAACGGACTGCCAGCACTCTACCGGGACAGGCAGAGGCTGCAATGGCGCACGGGATGAGGGACTAGGCTTCGCCCGTTGACAAACCTCGAAAGTACATATGTACTTGCGTACAAACTGATACTGGCGGGACCAGTAAAAGTCACGACTTACCGTGAGGTAAGTCTTTTCTCTACCACGATGGCCACCTGTTGGGGCATCGAACCACTCGTACATGATGCGTAACCTCAAATCATTATGAGTGGGGACGACGACACAAGGGATGTCGCCGTCAACAGCTGTATAATATATACAGTCCGTTACGCGTTGTGTACCGATCCGATGAGGATCGGTACAAAGCCGGTATATCCTTCAATGATTTACTGGATGGATGCACCAGGTGATCCATTGATCGCAGAAGATCCGTATCTTCTGCGTATGCCTTTCGTACGTCGTCAAGTAAGCTTGACGACTGAACACTGACTCTCAGTGTCGCAACAGTGGGCTTATTCTCACTGTTGGATTGTGCGTCCGGCTTGAAATCGGGCCGGCGCGAAAGCGCATTAGCGACTACGTTTAGTCGTCCTGGTTTATACTCCACGGAGAAGTTGTACTACGCGAAGAAAGACAGCCACCTCGCCATTCTCTGCGAAAGGTGTGGGCTGTTTACGGCCGTGCGTAATGACGCATGGTCCGTGTAGACAAGATGAACGGTCTACCTTTCAAGAGATAGAATTGGAACTTAGCCATTGCATAATTCATGGTGAGGAGTTACTTGTCATGCACTGGGTATTTGCGCTCAGCTGCTTGCAGCTGACGCGACTGATAGCAGATGACGCGCTCCGCGCCCTCTGCCTCGAACTGCATTAGCGCACAGCCGATTACAAAATCGTTGGCGTCACAGATCACATGAAATGGTATGTCCTGATCTGCAATCGCCAGTATGGGCGACTGCATCAAGCTTTGACTGATACCTTCGAAGTAACGCTGACAGTCAGCGTTCCGTGACCATTTGACATTATTTTTGAGTAACCAAGAAAGATGTATCGTCATCTCGGCGTGGTTGCGCGAGCACTTGTGCAAGAACACCGCTAGACCAAGGAGCTGACGAAGTCCCTTGACATCGACTGGTACTGTCCAGTCGGTGTTCGGCTTGATCTTTCCAGGATCAGGGCGTGCGCTGCGCTTGTCCACGATGCACCCAAGAAGTGGTATTTCGGTAGCCTCGAATATACACTTCTTGAGGTTGGCGTACAACTTATGCTTGCGCATAAGTTGGAGGACTTGGCGAACGTGAGTTCTATGAACTTCAACGTCCGTCTTTCCGTCCATAGCCCGACTATGAACGAACACATCGTCGAAGTAACTCGGTGCAAAATCCCGCACTGGTCTCAACAGATTTGTTACACATCTGTTGAATGTTGCAGGGGCATTACTCAGCCCCTGTGACAGCACTAGCCACTCCCACAGCATACCGATGGAGGTGCTCACTGCTATGTACGGGATGTCCCGTTCACGCATGAGAATCTGATAGGATCCATCCATCAGATCCATGGACGGAAAGATGGTACCCTTTAACATACCATCTATGATTACGTCCTTCCTCGGTATCGGCGTCTGAGCCGGTACCGTCGCATAATTTAACTTGTTGAATGCGTGCACTATCCTCCACCTGCTGTAGCCTTTCGCACACAGAAGTTCCGAGAGATGTTAGAGGAAGTAATTTCCCCTCACATGGCCCGCTGAAAAGCGATCGGCAAAGAACTTGTCGATCGCTAGTACTTGTTCACGAGGCAGTGTCCACTGCTTCATGACACAGTACTTCGAGCCCGGTTTGAGCTCGATCTCGTGACGAGTGCATTTATTCTTAGGCAACTCGCAAGGTACGGATTCAGGGAACACATCCTTGAATTCGATCGAATCCTTATACAAAGAAATTGCCTGAAGCGACTACCAGAATTGAGACGTGTATCGCTCAATCCAAGTATTCTCATCGAGGACACTTTCGTCCATTAATGAGCTGATGAGAACCTGTTCGTTCTCAGCAAACACTGTTGCCGACCGAACGTCGGCGACATACTCATCCTCTGCGACGAGTATGCAGTATCTGCTTGACTTTGACACTACGCAGATCACGAAAGAACCGTTCAGGTTCAAGCGTAGGCAATTGAGTAATCTCCTAATTTAACTTCGAAGGCACAATCAGATCAAGCGTATAAGCGCCTACGCTTGATCCGTCATTGACCAAGACGTTAAATGCCTCAATTACTTCCTGGGAACTTCTTTCGACAGGTTGCTGAGGGCCTAATCCTTCAGCAAGCGACTCTTGAGGAATGTCCTTCCTCAAGTACGTGGGGACTTATTCCCTCGACGCCTTCTAACTGTGGCTCAGCAACCGCTGTCAGGTACCGATCCTCTACGGTCAACCCTTTATTCGACCTAGGATATCCGTGTTGCCGCTTGTGGGCAACCGGTTTTTTTCTTGCTAGGATGTCGCCCGCTAGGCATGCATCCATGTCCCGGTCCACTCGACTTATTCGAGTGGTGGACCTTCGGCGCAGCCTGTACTCCTGTACAGCCGCCGGGAGCTTGCTCCACAGTGTAGTGATCAACTACACTGTGATCTTGTACGGTCGTGCGAACGACCGTACCGCAAGTGAGGCCATCGCACTCACTCGCAGAACATCCACACGCTTGTGGACGCTCCAAAATTTTCATCAGATGGCCAAATGATGAACAAGCGGCGGGCATCTTTACAGATCGATGCTGCCAGCTCACTCTTGGCTCGTACCTTCTGAGCCAAGGTAATCCCAGGATGACATCAAATTTGTCATCCAGATCTAGTACGATGAAGTCATCATCGTACTGTTCGCCCTCCAACGTGTAGTGGATTCCGACTACACGTTTCTTAACGGTTATCGATGCGCCTGTTGCAAGGTGCACCATCATCCTCGTGAGGGGAATGTCGCGCTCATCGAACTTGAGCCTATGACCCTCTAGTGACTGGCGACGAACAAAGTTGTTCGACGCCCCACGATCTACTAGGGCACGAAGTGACAAATCATTTGTCGCTTCCAACTTCAAGGTGATGAGCGAAACGTCATCATCAGGTGCAGAGACACACAATGATTGTGTATCTGGAGCAACTTTCGTCAAGAGATTTGCAAATTCTCTTGAGGTTGCTGGATCAGTAAAGCTCTCCGCCCCTACTGACCCCGACCATTTTTTGATGGTCCGTTTCGCTGTTGCGGCTTTGCAACAGCGCTGAGTCCACGCCCATTGCCCTTTTGGCAAATGGTAGGTCATTTCGCTCAGTACTGTTTGGTACTGCGCGTAGAGCACTACACTCATATGAGTAGTGCTTTAACTTCTGACAGAGATTGCACTTCTGCAATCGCTTGTTGTTTGAAGAGCGAGGTCTCTCGCTCTCAACATAGCAGAGGTCTATTAGTTCTGGACCTCTAGTCTCTTGTCGTCTCGGTGGACGGTAAGCGCTTGAGCTAGCATGAGCCTCTCTCATGCCAAAGTCTTCCTGTTCCGCGGCTGATATCGCTTCTTCAAGCGTATTCAGCTCAAGGCGGAACAGGTGGATCCTGACAGGCTCTTCTGCGAGCCCTTGCATGAACACCGTAATCAACGTGTGTTCATATACTGGGTTAGCCGTTATACTTCTCGCAAGGAGTCGTATATGTTGAGCGTAAGCGTGCACATCACGCTTACCCTGCTTGAGTTTCAGGAGCTCTGAACGAGCCCTGAACTCAGCACGTGGCGGCTCAAACGTTTGTCTGAGCCGGGCCTTAAAGTCATCTAGCGACCTAAACACATTTGGGTCGCTACTCTCGAGCCCCATGGACCAAGTTTTAGCACGCCCTGCCAAGTGGGTTGAAGCAAATGTGAGTTTCATTTGCTCATCTTCGACGCGACGAGCCCTTAAGGCTCTGTCGAGTTCGACAAACCATAGTAACAGGGAGTCCTCCGGGACTCCACTGTACTTGGAGATGTCAACTTTCATGACCTCGGGACGACGCGCATGTGCCGTCCCGCCCACAGCAGCATGGAATTGCTGCTGTCTCAACAGCTCCGTCTGTTGAGCACCGAGTTCTCTCAACTGCTCGGCCTGTTGAGAGCCTTGCTGGTGAAGCAAGGCTACTTTCTCCCTCTCGAGAGCAAGTTCATTCTGAATGAACTTGGCTATAGCGGCATGTTGTTGGTCTCTGTCTAGAGACTCCAACATGGTGCTGACGACGAGTTCGCCTACGGTAGAACTCATTCGTTCTACCGCACCCCATTCGATGTCACTAAAATGGGTAAACCCTTCACGCGTAGCGTAAAAGGTGTCTTCTTCATCCAACATGTTCATGTTGGATGATATGGTCCTTGGAAGGACTACAAAGTGCTACCAGGTGTAACGGGGCACACCCTTGCGTAACTTAACGCAAGGGTTTTGGTGCGCCCGACAGACGTACAAGAGACAAACGAGGAAGCGTAGATAAGGGAAAAGTAGAACTGTTGTATAAATGTAATTAAGTCTTTTGTTACTGTCTCTATGTTTAACCTGACTTAATCATGTTAATCGAACTGAGTGTATGGTGACGTCTCGTCACCACTCATTGCGCGCGTCCTGCGGCGATTGGTGGGTTGATATCGTCAAGATATCAACCAATGAGCAGACCCTTTGGTCGCTTCACCAATATCTCCACTATCGGTGATATTGTTTAAAAATTATTCAACACAATATTCTTTATTGTCATTGTTTCTTTAAAGTGACAATTCCATGTAACGGGCTTCTCCGTTACAATGATGATCCAAATACTAAGCGCGATAGCATATTTGTCATCTTTTGTCAACTTTTATTCTGAAGCTTGTATCGCTTACACGCTCGAGTGTAGAATCTGTGCCGATACTCAATCGATAACTTCCGTTTAAAAATGAACGATAATTAAGGTTGAAATCGTCAAGTTACGCAATGCATACATCTGTACATTTTTAAGGACATACATGCCCTAATCTGAAAGCTTGTACGCTATCCAGCTGCTCAGTTTTCATTGAACGCGTCCAGCACTATTTAAAGATGATTTTGGCTATTGTATGACCTGCATTTAAGTTATGATTTGTGTAAAATGTGATACAAAAAGGAAAATTTTGCAGGATGTGATATTAGGTATTTTATAAAGAAATATAAAAATGCCCCATTTAATCACGAAAAGAAATAAAATGCCCCGGATAACTGGAAAAAAATGCCCCAGATAATTGGAAAATAGAAAAATGCCCCACGTCCTAAAATACGCAAGTTTGTGTGGCACACATAAACCACACGTCCCTAATTCTTTTTTTTTACCATTTTGCGTCTGTGACCGACCCCCGCTCAGTTCTGAAAGCCGCGTAGAGGGTTTTGCCGCGGGCGTGCTGCGCTTGCAGCCACCAGTTGCAAAGCCCTCTACACGGTCCGGAACCAAAGTGTGCGGGTTCGGTCACGTCCAGCTCCAGTCGGTATGTGCTAATGTTGTTTATACTAATGTTGTTGATTTTGTTTTTGTTCTTTCAGTAGCTATTGTTAACGTTGTTGCTGCTACTGGTGATGCTACTGCTGTTGCTGCTGCTATTGTTATTTCAGGTGCTATTGCTGATGTTGTTACTGCTTCTGCTGTTGTTATTGTAGGAGCTGCGCTTGAGTTGATTGAAGTGTGGCTGCATCATTATTCTCGACATGCGAGGCAATTCTCAAGAGTAGCGTTGTAAGCGCAGGATATAGATGAGGTGAGCTTAGAAATTGTGCTGCTTTGCTAGAAGGTTCGTATATCAAATTTAGAGCAATAATATTCTGACTCGCGTAATCTTATCAATAGCGTGGCGCCTCACAGCATATATCCTTATCAGGTTAATATCGAAGCAGAACGCCTGCGTGGGCGCGGGCAAAAGTGACGTAAGTGGTGAATGAGCACTGTGTAGCGTCAGAGTACTGTCTGCAACGACATCCGATACACTGCTAATACCAATCTACCAATTTGTTTGCCTGTGACGTCGCAGTTAATTTTTAAATATATCCTGATTATTTGCATCTTGAAATATGGCCTGGCAACTTAACTTGTTGTGACCATAAGATGCACCGAAGCTGCAGCGATTGTGTTTCTTTTCACCATCTTTACGGCCACCTCCTTCGCGATTAGTAATTTTTACGAGCATTACTGCGCTTTGTGATAGGCAACAGTACGAGTAGGATGACGGTAATGGCCTTAGGTAGTAAACTTTTCGTCCAAAATCAATGTGTATCGATAGCAGCAGCGTTGAATTGCCCTTGTACTTCGATAGAGGCATGGTACGAGCTGGTAGCTATTTCGTATGTTACATTTGGTAATAAAAAGGCCAAACATGTATGTTTGACTCACTTGCTACCTCGAATGCTGCCAACGTCTATCTCACTTGCTGCTATCGAGCCTCTTCCGTTATACTAGGACGTGGGGCATTTCATTTGTTTTCCAATTATCTAGGGCATTTATTATCGTGATAAAAATGGGGCATTTTTTAGTTTCCCTTTATATGAAGGAGCATATGTTTAAATTTTCACGATTTGAATATATTTATGCAACGAACTCATTCTATTTATCTTGATCTGAAGCTATTTATCACGTTCTAGAGCTATTTGTGACAGTGTTTTGCATCTCAAGCAACGGGTTTAAATTATCCGACGCTTATTATCTCGATAAGAGGATACTACCACGGACTTGAGTCAATTATAAAAAGCTGTCACAAATCAAGCAAATGTCTCCTTATAGCACTCATGCTTTAAATTTAGTTTGCTAATTCGTGCACCAACGTAAAGAGAATTAGTGGAAGGCTCGAAGGCGAAAAGATGAACTACGAAAAGGCAGCTGTTCAAGCACTAAAAAATGTTGATAACGGCACAAGCAATCGCGGCGGACACGTCTGATTCGTGTCACGGTTGTAAAATTACTTGTCGAATGTTCACAGGAGAGTTTCAAGTCCTTCATATTGAAATCCCACAGACTTCTTTGCTTGCGTAAGAACGGTTACGCCGGCGACATGTACACGTTCGAATGTTTGCCGAGATTATCGACCCGGTTCCACACTTTGAACACGACAGAAACTCGTTACATCTCTTGCGCCACGTAGGGGTATGCACACGGCGACGTCGGGGTCTTCAACGGTGTCACTCAAATCCATAGAAAGCGTACATTTGGTCGATCGATCGACTTGTCCAACTCGATCCACTCGCCATCTTGTTTGTTGCCAATACAAATCTTTATAATACCGCGCAAGACTTTTAGTCAGAATTAGACTTATAAGATGCCGTCTTCAGAGTCGGGAATGAGATTTTGTGTCAGAGATACGTGAAGGGCGGCACCCCAGCTGCCACACCCTCAGTGGTAGTGACGCGGTTAAAGCCTCTTCCCGATGCTAGTGCGTTGCTTTACGTCACTTCTAAACAGCTTATGAACTCGCAGTGTATTTTCAGGAAAAGCGCCTCCCCCGTCTTCTCGTGCGGATTCAGATGCGAATAGCAAGATGTGCCCCTCCAATACTTGATCGAACATACAGGAACTTATTCCTTAAGATAGCTATCGTTTCGGTCGCTTTATTTAAATGTGTTTCCATTTATAAAATATTTTGTATCACTTCTTGCGATATTTTCGTTGTTGTATCACATCTTAAAAATAACCTCAAGTTCAAATTTACTGCCACCAAGCACATCGTGTGCTGCCCCCACAGATATTATATTTCATTATCGTACGCAAAGATTATACGTAGATTGGTAATCTGCACATGTCGAGATATCATATCTTTTTTTGTTCTGCAGATACAGCCTGCACATTCAGTTCTCCTAACCAAATGACACTGTTCTCTTCGTGTCGGGCCTCCAAAGCCGTTCCCGGTCGTGGTTATCTGCCCACGGGACGTGCTTACCTTATCGTCTGCTCTGGTTGCCTGCCAGACCTGATAGCCCAAATATTAGTTGTTGGGGTTTATTCCTCTTCGAGAGATCTTACTAGCTAGTACCGAGGGTTCCCGGGGTGGTACCAGTGCATCTAGTGTTTCGCACACTTTGTTTTACGGACCTTAAGTTGGTCTTAAAAAAGATCGGACCCGCGCCATTTTATTGGCACAAGCGGCGTTTATTTAAGGCACCAGGGGGTGACCTCGTGTCGAAGTATAATGAAATAGGGTTCATATATTTACATCGATGTCTGCATTTACCTTACAAGCCTCGTATTGTAAGGCTTCCTTCAGACAAATTCTAAAAATGACCAATAATGCCATTAATTATTTGCACGAAATTAGTATTTCATGAAGTCAATATTGGTGGAAGTGCTCAGTGGAGATAATGAAAAACCTCCATTACGAAATGTCAAAAACGGTATTCCTGATAGAAGCTTAATCAATATATATAATATTCATTTACCAGCTCATTACCGGGCAACAAGGATCGTTATTAATGTGAATTGTCTGGATCTCTTTAGGTACATAAATTGAACTTTTTTATAGTTAGGTATATATAGTGTACACCGCAGCAATACTTACGAACAGCGCGTACAATGGCAAGTATTAAATGGGCAGTAGGGTTTTTTTAAATTATTTCTGTAATTATCAAAAGAACCGACAATTTTTACCACTATATCGTCTTCAAACTGCAGTTATAACGAGATCTCACGATGATACTAATGGCAAAGGGCCTACTGTTTCATAACAATCAGATCGGGCACGAAATTTTTGGTAAAATGAAAATTGGGCTCTTGCAAAAACTATTAGAATAAAACCTGTAATCCATTTGCTGTTTAATGAAAAATAAAGCAAAATATATGTTGTGCATGCCCGATTGATTCATATCGATTATCGGTCTATTGTTCAAAGCTCGTTGTGTCGCTCTTTTGTGAAGAAATTGACAAGTTATACCATACTAGCATTCATGTGATTGGCACCCGGTAAGATTGTTTCGTACATTACAGTTTTGGAAGAACAAACGACCCGAAAATGCCCATCCGGCTGAGGCCTGTACATCCTCTGCCGCGGTGCTAATTACCAGTGGTGATAGCAAACGCAACTGATTAAAGTCGTCCAGGAGAATCCCCGCGTATAGTGGCCTGATCAGTTGTAGTCCAGATCGTATCATGTCGGTGTCCTAGGTCGTTAATAATTCGATTCGTAAAGTTACCTTTAAAGCAGTAGTATTCTGGCCATCTCAGGTCCGATAATCTGAAAGCTGCTTACAAAGTCCATCGCAACGTTCGCCAAGACGTCCACCATCCGATTATATTGTCGAATGCCATGAGTCCACGTCGTCGCACCTAACCAGTCTCTCAGCAGTCGACATTTCCTGTAAAGGTCTGAGATTCGTATCGTCTTTGGAGCCCTCCGCCGTCAGAGCTGCCACAGGATGAGATCGCTGTCGCCTACGACATGGATACGTTGGGGATGGTTATCATGCGCTTATCAATAGCCGAAAAGTAGAGCCTTGTACTCGGCTGTGTTGTTTGTTGTGCTGCGAGCCGCGAGTGATACGCTGAACATGCAGCGAATGCTGTCCGAGGCAGGTGATGCAGGGCACAGAAGAATAATAGCGTCAGCATCCGAGGCCAGGATTGCCTCGGGACTCTCCATCGAAGAAGAGAACATAGGGGCTGGCCTCCGCGAGAGGAGTAATACTTGTCACGTCGTCCGACACAAATACGGAAAAGGCCGTGTAAACTAAATTCGCCGCCGCAAGTATATCGTGGTGAGACGTAGTCTCTATTGTACAGTCACGGTGAGCCATGTGGTCCTGTCTCAATCGACCCAAAGCAGTGCCTTCGCTCGTAGAATGGCGATGTTCATAGCATCGTCTCTACATCACGACCATCGATACCAAATGGCCTGCAGGGTGTGAGTTACGTTCCGTGTACAATAGTCTTCCAGTAACGAGAAATACCAGCTATAGACATCTTGCTATTGTCCTGTGTAAGTGCCCGTACAAGCGCTTCACGTAGATCCGGACACCCTCCGGAAACTTAAAAATGGTGAGGCCGAAGATGGCCTCGAAGTCATCGAGTGAGCTTGGTAAACCTATCCACCCCGCGGAGCTAAACGAACCCTCCATCGAAAATGTGCTGCTGCGTAGTACCACCAATATTGCGCGTAGGTCACTATAACGGGGCAGCCCGTTACATGAAATTGTCACTTTAAGGAAAGTGACAATAAAGAATATAAAGATGGATATTCTTTAAAAAAATATCACCAAAGTGGTGATATTGAAGGGTCGACCAAAGGGTCTGTTCATTGGTTGATATCGTGATGATATCAACCCACCAATCGCCGCAAGACGCGCGCAATGAGTGGTGACGAGACGTCACCATACATGCAGTTATATTAGTATAATTGAATTAAGTCAAACGAAGAGACAGTAGTTTAAAGACTTAATTTATTAATATAACAGTTCTACTTTTACCCTACCTACGCTTCCTCGCTTGCCACGTGTACGTCCGTCGGGGCACCCAAATCCCTTGCGTTAAGTTACGCAAGGGTGTGCCCCGTTACACCTGGTAGCACTTTGTAGTCCTTCCAAGGACCATATCATCCAACATGAACATGTTGGATGAAGAAGACACCTTTCACGCCACGCGTGAAGGGTTTACCCATTTTAGTGACATCGAATGGGGTGCGGTAGAACGAATGAGCTCTACCGTAGACGAGTTCGCCATTAGCGCCATGTTGGAGTCTCTAGACAGAGACCAACAACATGCCGCTATAGCCAAGTTCATCCAAAGTGAACTTGTCGTCGGAAGGGAGAAAATAGCCTTGCTTCACCAGCAAGGCTCTCAACAGGCCGAGCAGTTGAGAGAACTCGGTGCTCAACAGACGGAGCTGTTGAGACAGCAGCAATTACATGCTGCTGTGGGCGGGACGGCGCATGCGCGTTGTCCCGAAGTCATGAAAGTTGACATCTCCAAGTACAGTGGAGTCCCGGAAGACTCCCTGTTACTATGGTTTGTCGAACTTGACAGAGCTTTAAGGGCTCGTCGCGTCGAAGATGAGCAAATGAAACTCACATTTGCTCAGACCCACTTGGCAGGGCGTGCTAAAACTTGGTCCATGGGGCTCGAGAGTAGCGACCCAAATGTGTTTAGGTCGCTAGATGACTTTAAGTCCCGGCTCAGACTAACGTTTGAGCCGCCACGTGCTGAGTTCAGGGCTCGCTCAGAGCTCCTGAAACTCAAGCAGGGTAAGCGTGATGTGCACGCTTACGCACAACATATACGACACGTTGCGAGTAGTATAACTGCCAACCCAGTACATGAACACACGTTGATTACGGTGTTCATGCAAGGGCTCGCAGAAGAGCCTGTCAGGATCCACCTGTTCCGCCTTGAGCTGAATACGCTTATAGAAGCGATATCAGCCGCGGAACAGGAAGACTTTAGCATGAGAGAGGCTCATTCTAGCTCAAGCGCTTACCGTCCACCGAGACGACAAGAGATCGGAGGTCCAGAACCAATGGACCTCTGCTATGTTGAGAGCGAGAGACCTCGCTCTACAAACAACAAGCGATTGCAGCGGTGCAATCGCTGTCAGATGTTAGGGCACTACGCATACGAGTGTAGTGCTCCACGCCCAGTACCAAACAGTACTGAACGAAATGGACGACCTTTTGCCAGAAAGGGCAATGGGCGTGGGTCCAGCGCTGTTGCGAAGCCGCAACAGCGAAACGGACCATCAAAAAATGGTCGGGGTCAGTAGGGGCGGAGAGCTTTACTGATCCAGCAACCTCAAGAGAATTTGCAAATCTCTTGACGAAAGTTGCTCCAGATACACAATCATTGTGTGTCTCTGCACCTGGTGATGACGTTTCGCTCATCACCTTGAAGTTGGAAGCGACAAATGATTTGTCGCTTCGTGCCCTAGTAGACTGTGGGGCGTCGAACAACTTTGTTCGTCGCCAGTCGCTAGAGGGTCGTAGGCTCAAGCTCGTTGAGCGCGGCATTCCCCTCACAAGGATGACGGTGCGCCTTGCAACAGGCGCATCGATAACCGTTGAGGTACGTGTAGTAGGAATCCACTACACGTTGGAGGGCGAACAGTACGATGATGACTTCATCGTACTAGATCTGGATGACAAATTTGATGTCATCCTGGGATTACCTTGGCTCAGAAAGTACGAGCCAAGAGTGAGCTGGCAGCATCGATCCGTGAAGATGCCTGCTGCTTGTTCATCAGATGGCCATCTGATGAACATCTTGGAGCGTCCACAAGCGTGTGGATGTTCTGCGAGTGAGTGCGATGGCCTCACTTGCGGTACGGTCGTTAGCACGACTGCACAAGATCACAGTGTAGTTGATCACTACACTGTGGAGCAAGCTCCCGGCGGCTGTACCGAAGTACAGGCTGCGCCGAAGGTCCACCACTCGAATAAGTCGAGTGGACCGGGACATGGATGCATGCCTAGCGGGCAGCATCTTAGAAGAAAGAAGTCTGTTGCCCCCAAGGGGCAATATGAAAATCCTAGGTCGACTGGAGAGTCGACCGTAGAGGATCGGTTCCTGACTGTGGTTGCACAGCCACAGTGGGAAGACGTCGAGGGAATAAGTCCCCCACGTACTTGAGGAAGGAATTCCTCAAGAGTCGCTTGCTGAGGGATTAGGCCCTCAGCTACCTGTGGAAGCAAGTTCCCAGGAAGAAACCGAGACGTTGAACGTCTTGGTCAATAACGGATCAAGTGTAGGCGCTTATACACTTGATCTGAGTGTGCCTCCGAAGTTAACTTCGGAGATAACTCAGTTGCCGACGCTAGAATCGAAACGGTTCTTGCGTGATCTGCGTTGTGGCAAAGTCAAGCAGATCTGCATACTCGTCACAGAGGATGAGTATGTGGCCAATATTCGGTCGGCGACAGTATTTGCTGAGAACGAACGGTTTCCCAGCAGCTCATCGATGGACGAAGGTGTCCTCGATGAGAAGACTCGGATTGAGCGATACACGTCTCAATTCTGGTAGTCGCTTCAGGCAATTTCTTTATATAAGGATTCGATCGAATTCAAGGATGTGTTCCCTGAATCCGTACCTTGCGAGTTGCCTAATAACAAATGCACTCGACACGAGATCGAGCTCAAACCGGGCTCGAAGTACTGTGTCATGAAGCAGTGGCCACTGCCTCGTGAACAAGTACTAGCGATCGACAAGTTCTTTGCCGATCGCTTATCAGCGGGCCATGTGAGGGAATCAACATCCCCTCACAGCTCTCCGACCTTCTGTGTGCGAAAGGCCACAGGAGGGTGGCGGATAGTGCACGCATTCAACAAGTTGAATGCTGCAACGGTACCGGCTCAGACGCCGATACCGAGGAAGGACGTAATCATAGATGGTATGTCAAAGGGTACCATCTTTTCGTTCATGGATCTGATGGATGGATTCTATCAGATTCTCATGCGTGAACGGGACATCCCGTACATAGCAGTGAGCACCTCCATCGGTATGCTGTGGGAGTGGCTAGTGCTGTCACAGGGGCTGAGTAATGCCCCTGCAACATTCAACAGATGTGTAACAAATCTGTTGAGACCAGTGCGGGATTTTGCACCGAGTTAATTTGACGATGTGTTCGTTCATAGTCGGGCTATGGACGGAAAGACGGACGTTGAAGCTCACAGAACTCACGTTCGTCAGGTTCTTCAACTTATGCGCAAGCATAAGTTGTACGCCAACCTCAAGAAGTGTATATTCGCGGCTAGCGAAATACCACTTCTTGGGTGCATCGTGGGAAAACACGGCGTACGCCCTGATCCCGAAAAGATCAAGGCGATCACCGACTGGCCAGTGCCAGTCGATGTCAAGGGACTTCGTCAGTTCCTTGGTCTTGCGGCGTACTTGCACAAGTACTCGCGCAACTACGCCGAGATGACGGTACATCTTTCTTGGTTACTCAAAAATAATGTCAAATGGTCATGGAACGCTGACTGTCAGCGTTACTTCGAAGGTATCAGGCAAAGCTTGATGCAGTCGCCGATCTTGGCGATTGGAAATCAGGACAGACCATTTCATGTGGTCTGTGACGCCAGCGATTTCGCAATCGGCTGTGCGTTAATGCAGTTCGATGCAGATGGCGCGGAGCGCGTCATCTGTTATCAGTCGCGTCAGCTGCAAGCAGCTGAGCGTAATTACCCAGTGCATGACAAGGAACTCCTTGCCATGAAATACGCACTGGCTAAGTTTCGCGTCTATCTCTTGGGAGATAGACCTTTTGTTGTCTACACGGACCATGCGTCATTACGCACGGCCGTAAACAGCCCACACCTCTCGCAAAGAATGGCGAGGTGGCTGTCTTTCTTCGCGGAGTATAACTTCTCCGTGGAGTATAAACCGAGACGACTCAATGTCGTCGCGGATGCTCTTTCGCGCCGGCCCGATTTCGAGCCGGACGCACAATCCAACAGTGAGGATAAGCCCACTGTTGCGACACTGTCAGTCAGTGTCCCGTCGTCAAGTTTACTTGACGACGTACGAAAGGCATACGCGGAAGATGAGGATCTTCTGCGATTGATGGATCATCTGGTGAATCCATCCAGTAAATCCATGAGGGATTTACCGGCTTTGTACCGATCCTCATCGGATCGGTATAGTACACGCAACGGATTGCTGTACTATACAGCTGTTGCCGATGACACGCCTCGTGTCGTCGTACCCGCTTATCATGATTTGCGGTTGCGCATCATGTACGAGTGTTACGATGCCCCAACAAGCGGCCATCGTGGAAGGGAAAAGACTTACCTCACGGTAAGTCGTGACTTTTACTGTCCACGCCAGTATCAGTTTGTCCGCAAGTACATACGTGCTTGCGAGGTTTGTCAACGGGCGAAGCCTAGTCCCTCATCCCGTGCGCCATTGCAGCCTCTGCCTGTTCCGACAGAGTGCTGGCAGTCCGTTTCAATGGACTTCGTCTTCGGGAAACCCGAAGACGCTCACAAGAATAATGGTATTCTTGTGTTTGTAGACCGATTCAGCAAGATGGTCCATCTTGCTGCTGTCCCTGAGTCAATCAAGGCTCAAGGTTGTGCTCGTGTCTTTCTAGACACGGTCTTTAGACTCCACGGGTTACCCCGTGACCTCGTATCCGACCGTGACCCTCGGTTCACGGCGGAATTTTGGCAAACCGTGTTCCGTACTCTCGGAACACGATTGAAGATGTCCACTTCTGACCATCCAGAAACAGATGGTCAGACGGAACGTGCGAACCGTGTCCTTGAAGGAATCCTTCGAGGATATGTCCACTCGTTTCTGAGTTGAAGCGAATTCCTTCTTCTGGAGGAATTCGCCATCAATAATTCGGTGCATGCTTCAACACAGCACACACCGTTTTACATGAACGGCCTACGCCATCCACGAGTGCCCACCCTTATAGAGTGTAACTCTTGGATAAGGGGGGAGGGACTCGCTCGAGCAAAAACCGTTTTGGCTCTTGCCCATCACGTGTCGACGCAAACGTCGTCACGTATGATGCCGATGTCGACAATGTCGACATCGATGAAATACACCACCTCAATAATAGCGGCAACGCTATTATTGACTCGGATGATGATGACGATGCTGGTATATTCAGCATCGTCAACGATTATGCCAGCGAGGAAGAAGACAACCTCGCTGAAGAAGAGAGCAATATCTTAGCAGTGCGCACGAAGTGCACTGCCAGACAAAACAAAGAGTCAGCAGAGAACTTCCTGCTGACTCGAGAAGCGGTAGTCCGTTTCGTTCAGGACTCCATCGCAAATGCGGTGGACCGTCAGAAACGGAACACAGACAAGAATGGAAGAGCAAATGTTCTTTCATTTAAAGATAACGACTTAGTACTACTGTCTACGGTAAACTTACCTGGACGTGCAGTCACTAGTGTCGGCAGTAGAAAACTACTGCCGAAATGCATTGGGCCATTTCGAGTGTTGCATCGCAAGGGCAATGCATACACACTCGAATTGCCACGTAGGATGCGCACGCATCCTACATTTTACGTGGGGAGGCTTAGGTCGTACTGTCAGTACGAGCCTTCTTCTTCCGATGAAGATAGCCCCCACGTTCAAGAACATCCATCAAGTTCTTGCGTTCGCGCTTCAGACGATCCGTCTGGTCGCGCAGATATGATACCTCGGTATTCAACCGAGATATCTCCCCGCTAGCTGTCGTCAGCTCGCCGAATAGGGAGCGGACATCCCGCTCGACCTGAAGTTGCGCCGTGGCATAATCGGCGCGATCCCTCGCCCGATCAGCCTCGTGACCCTCGCGGTTCTTCCGCACGGTATCGGTCAAAGCGTAGCGCCGATCGCGCTCGTGCTTCAAGTCATCGCGCAATTCATCGATTGTGCGATCCATCTCGTAAGGGTCGAGATGGTGAGCAGAATCATCTGGAGGAGGTCTTTCCTCCTCCACCACATCCTTTGGCGGATGCTCACATTGGTCAACGCTTTATAGTGGAGCGTATCTTGAATCACCGTGACGATTCAGGATCAAGGACGAGCTACCTCGTCCAGTGGCGGGGGTATCCACCCTCTTGGAACAGCTGGGAGCCCCGCTCCCAGCTGTTGATGGATGTTGAAGGTCTCGTCCGCCAGTGTGACGAGACCCGTCCGATGAGTCCGAGGGCCCATCGGTAAACACTCGCCCTAGGCGCTTGTAGACGGAGTGCAAGTTTGCAATCGCGTCACGCATCTCAGCCGAGATGTGTGCCCTTCCCCAGGGCAAATCTAGGGAATACACGTCCCTCTGCGCACGTTGCGAGTTTTCAGCACAACTCGCACAAGGGTCTCCCCATGTGAGGCAAGGAATGCCGGCCTCACTTGATAAACGATGCAACCGGTACTTGGCACCGGTTGGCGTTCGTCTTTCGAACCTGAGGCGTACTGCCTCAAGCTTCTTGAGCCACCCTTCACTTCTAAAATTTTTTACGTTTTGGACGAACGCGTTCCACGCTGCCAAACGCGAGTTTTTGTCACACTTTTGGTTGCCGTTTTACCATCGATGTCTAAGAAAGACATCAAGATAAAAATCTTCTTCAGCGCGAAAGTTAGTCGCGCTGGGACTCAAGCCGTGAAGCTCGGTTGCATCGAATAAGGGTATTCGATGGTGTTGGTCTGTCTCGTGAGACAAGCTGTTGATGAGCCGCTCGGGCAGACGCCACGGCTTCGGGTCATCACGCTTCGAAGCGGTACCTCTGTCGGTACCACGGCTCCCATAATGACGACGGCTCACGCCGTCGTCATCACGCTCGTGCGAAGAAGCACGAGTCGGCGGTGGTAAGGAATGATATTCCTCACCACCCTGATCATCATCATCATCACTGCCAAACAGACTGTGATGCAAATCACGAGTCCGTTCGTTCGGCAGTGGTCTTGGCGAATACTGTGGCGTCGCCGGTGAGCGAGACGCCTCTGGAGCATTTCCCGAGTCAGACACGTCTGACTCGCCAGAGTAGATGACCTCTACATCAGGGTCATCGTGCGCACGCGGTGTGATACCGCGTGCACCTGCAGCACCTGTTGCTGCAGGCGAAGAAGGGGCGGCAGACGACGAAGCGTCTGCCGCAGAGGCTGGCACAGCACCAGGCTGTGTGGGTCTTGAGTCACCTCGCATAGAAATGTTTACTATCCGAGGTCAGGTCAGAGTTATGAACGGAATTGACCCAACAAGTGCTCCCTGTCCCAATGGTGACGAATGAGTGGCGACAATATTTTCGATAGTCACACGGTGACTATCAGTTAAGGGGGGGTGATGTAACGGGGCTGCCCGTTACATGAAATTGTCACTTTAAGGAAAGTGACAATAAAGAATATGAAGATGGATATTCTTTAAAACAATATCACCGATAGTGGTGATATTGAAGGGTCGACCAAAGGGTCTGTTCATTGGTTGATATCGTGATGATATCAACCCACCAATCGCCGCAAGACGCGCGCAATGAGTGGTGACGAGACGTCACCATACATGCAGTTATATTAGTATAATTGAATTAAGTCAAACGAAGAGACAGTAGTTTAAAGACTTAATTTATTAATATAACAGTTCTACTTTTACCCTACCTACGCTTCTTCGCTTGCCACGTGTACGTCCGTCGGGGCACCCAAATCCCTTGCGTTAAGTTACGCAAGGGTGTGCCCCGTTACAGTCACGTAATGTTGTTGACTTTCCAGTAAAGGGCAACCCGGAAACTGTCGGTGCGAGTCCCACATGGAGGTGGCTCTCAATTTAATTCTCATATGCATTCTGCCGTGGCCGTGCCACCTGTAGTGCGACGCAATTTGTCCTTAAATAGTGCCCCCCTTTGCTACTCATTATCAGCCGACCAGGCCTCGCGTCGGCCAGCAACCTCCCGCACCCCGGCCTCCTGGTATGAGCCAAAGCCGCCAGTTTTTAGTGTGCCCTGAAGCGCTCTGTGTGGCCTTATGGAATGCTAACCCCACCGCCCGGTGCAAGGCCGGTTTTGGTCGTTATTTGAAAATGTGGTCAGTGTCTTGGTGGATTAGGGTATTAAAACTGCGTGATGAGCCCTTAAAATACTCACTGTGGTGGACAACCGACTTACGGGGGGGGTACTCCGATGCCGCGTATAGACCTTGCCACACCTTTTGTACCCGTCGGCTGGTGGGTTGAGCTCTTCGGTAGACTCGGACGGAGACTGAGGTATGGTAGCCTTGACAAAAGTTGACCTTGGACCCCGTGTGGATATGCTTCACTCGGTGGTCCAGTAGGTGGATAATCGATCGGCTCGGTCGACAGTGGGCTCATAACCAAACCCTTCAGGTAGCTCGTATCTCCTGTCCCTTTTATAATCACAGGGGGTTATCCTCCTGGTCTTTAATGTTCTCGTTAACCGCTAAGTTGGGATGCCACTTCAGATAGCGGATCTTGCGGGGGTCGCAACTCGGGCAAACTCACAGGTCAAATACTTCCTGGGTTCTGCTTAAGCTTGGTCTCGCCACGCAACTGTAGGGGGGAGGCTAAATTGTATACCTTACCCGGAACAGGCGGGCAGTCTAAATAAGTTATCCCTTTACGCACGACGATGACGTGCCACATAGATCGCAAAATGAGATATTTTCAATATAGTCATATACTTAAGCTTCTCTACTTTATCCTTTCATGGTGCACTAACTCTTATTGTGACTGGTCAAGAGTAGCTGGACCTCCGGGGACCTGGTCTATGGAGAAGGGTCTAGGTCTACCATCGAGGGACTCAGGTTTGACGCGTAGGGACCGGGTCACCCAGTGAAAGACCTAAGTCAACCGATGAGAAACCAGGTCTACTTGTGAGGGGCCGGGTCTATCAGTGAGCAGTTGCGGTCGTCTTCTGTCGGTACCGCTCAAACGGCACGTTGGAAACAACATCCTAATGATTGGTCCTGCGAACCCCTTTTAATGAAGGCTCAACCTCTTTCGGACACTCCCTTCCCTGGGGATGACCCCTTCTTGTCCCTTCACCGTTAAGGCCTCTGGGTCTAATTTTCTTCGAAAGCACTTCATTACAGTGCCACCAACCCACGGCTGAAGTCTTCAAGCGCCTCGTCCCAAGATGACGCACAACATTAGTAACAGTGTTCGCACCGTTCATCCTGACATGTAAACGTATAACCTCGTAATCTCTTTTCGTCGCTCCCAGCTGGGCGTCAACAGGCGTTTCAGACGGCACATCCACCATCGGGATCGCGGTATCGGGGGTAGCAATTATACAGAAGTTCAGGAAAGTTCGAAATAAATGCCACCAGAAAGGCTTGCAAGCGGGGTCGGGCCCAATGCGTCGAACAGTAGATATAAGGTTTGGCCCAGAACTCCTGGCCCAGGATATATAGGTTCCAACTGGGCTCGAGGACAGTGCCGGGATTTAGTTATCTACGTCTTGCAGGGGACTGCCGCACTCGTCGAGCAGCCACAAACAACGGAGCTTCAAGCACGGCAGCCAATACTTTGTCATCTTAGGTTCATAAGTAGCTCGAAGAAAATCATGGGCTAGGTCAAGGTGGATACCAAGAAGTGAGGGGGTGCCCAACGATCAGTTGTCGTCTCAGCCAAGATACATTGGGAGCGTCGCATGTACTAGGGTTGCAAATCCTGCGACAATGCTCACGTGCTAGGGCGCCGGGCATGGAAGGGCATGATCATTCAACATGCTTCTCCTGTAGTCCACACCAAACAGCCTGACAGAAAGCCCAAGAGGTGACGGGCTGTGTATCCAAGCGTGCAGCTTGTAGATGTTGTGTGCGGCAGATGCGACGATTCCAACATGATGTCACCCCAGCGCAAATCCGTGCACATCGCCGTGTAGCTTCAGATATCCACTGTTACTGGAACCATGACAAGCAGTTTTCCTTTTAGATTGGAAACAGCCAGACCACCATCCGGTCTGGGGAGGCCGGCAACAAGCTCATTAAGCCAGGTCGCACAACGAGCATTTAGGTAGCCAAAATAGCCGTGTCAAGTGTAAGCTCTTATAAACTTGGAAAGCCGTGTCACATAGGCGGTGGAGAGCGAGGCATGGTGCGCGACGTACAGTAATTTTGGGACGATGACGGCCGCCGCCGCTTTGGCTCGTTGTTCCACATTAAGAGTCTAATGACTCGTTAAATGGATCTGCATACGAATGTGACACTCAGCAAGATACCATGCGTGTTCGGCCCCGCGTCTGCTGCCAACAGGTAGGCCTAGATACCTTGCATATTTCGGGACAGCCTGAAGCGTTATCGGCCACTGCCTCGACGCATTCAGCGTTATTTTCTATCGATGCAAAGCAATAAACAACGTTTTTATAAGGTTGAGCTAGATACCCGAGGCCTCGTCAAACATGTCGAATATATCCAGAACCTGCGGGATCTCGGCTGTCGACTTGACGTAGATAGTCATGTCGTCAGGATACTCTGTTTCCTTGAGAACACGCTTGTTCGAATTCGCCTGTCGCGAGATACCCTGTGGTCCCGACAGTTCTTCCAGATTTTAATAAAGCGAATTAGCACCAATATGAAGAGGAGTGGGGCTAGAGATAAATCTTGCCAGATGTCCCTAGTGGTCGGCATCTTACAAGAGCGGGCTACGTTGTCCAAAAAGGGACCGGAAGTTCCTGAGTGAATGGCCCGGACGGCATCCACCAAGTGATTCGGGTATCCGTGACGCCGTAGAGCCGCGAAGAGATACGTTTTATCTAACGTATCACATGCCTTCGCAAAATTTAGTGAGATTGCAATTGCGCAGCAACACTCATTCGTGGCCGACGCGACGGCCTGGGCTACGAGGAAGTAGTCCGTCACCGAATGGATACAGCTGACCGGCACACAGACATGGTGATGAGGATGTAACCGCCGCTAGAGGGTAATACGCAGCTGTTATGCAATGATCCTCGCCATTAGTTTATAATCGAAGAACTCGATAAGATGCGAGCGCACTTTACGGTATTAATATAAATTAAAAAATATGAATGAATTTAAGACCAGATGGTAAATATATGAAGACCGTTGTACATAGCTTCGGCCACGCAAGTAAATAATGGTGCAGCAACGAACTCCAACGTTTATAATCGCTATTTTATGGTCCAATCCGCTGGACTCGTGGCAAATATTAAGTGTATGGATAGATGTGGTCGGAGAATACTACACACTATTGACAAGCTTCAATGCTTGTGGACTTCACCTTCATACACTGCTTTACTTCAAATGACTAGTACTTGATAATCAAACCTTGGACATGAAAACAGGCAATGGTTTTTCATGTGACATAAATGTATATATACATGGCACGCCAAGACCATCGATATACTCGACAGGAACAAAAATAATATATATTGTAACACAACTTCAGCGTTTATGTCGAGAAAAAGGTCTGCATTAATGTGCATTTTGAAACAAGACGCTAATGACAATTTTTTGGATAATTAATTAGTAGGTATGATTCTACGTGGAAGAACACTGACGTGAACGCACTGGTAGATGTCACGACGTCGTTTGGTATTAAAACTAGACAACGATACCAATTATTTTGTTTCAACGCGTCGCGTGAAAAAATTTTCAAGTGATCGTTCGATTAGCACACGCCGCACCAGCGCGCCTCATTTTTGGAAGATAAATAAATTTCGCCATACACGGGTGTGCACCGCTTATCACCTACCACAGTTTTAAAATTTTTGCGCGGTTTGATGGTTCTGGAATGCTTTTTATTGATTGACGCTTAATTACCCTACACTCCAAAATATCTATTTGATGCAACATACCGATGAAGACTACAGAGTACAATGCCGGGGTCATTCTGTTGAAATAAAATCAGATGGCTTCGATTGACTGATAGCATACCTTCAGAGACCAATTGCGTGTTTAATTTAGGACTACGGAGACGTGGAAAAGAACTATTACTGCTTAATCTTCGTGGCTAATGCTTTGCTTGTGACATATTCGTCTTTCGGACACTGCTGACTGCCTATCGTTGAATATAATTATTACAGGGTGCTGTGACCAATCATTACACTGACTATTGTGTAGTCATTCAAACGTGGACATTCCAAACGCAATTCAGACTTCAAGATAGCAGCTGCTGCGACTGACAAGAACCTGGATTGAAGTTTACGACGTTAGCCCTTATAAATAAAGGGTTCGCCCAAGCGACGAAACCATCGACACTTTTCTGGGGAAAACCGATATCGAATTTTGTGAGGAAGATGTGTATTTATACAATGGGTGAACAAGAAAGATCGACTGGGGTCAAAAAATATTCGTGAAAATGTAGTGTACTGTCCTAACTTGGTGCGCGAGAACTCTAGGCGTGGTAATAAGTTTAATACGTCTATAAAAGCAAACATGGGCTCGATATGGTCAGTCGGGTGAACGGGGTACACGCGGAGACATCTGATGAATTTGTTCATACCGATTTTTTTGCTTCGTTCCTCTTTGACATGATCAATTTGATCAGCATGTATTCGGGTATATTCCAGCGGTTGTAAATGACTTATCGCTAGTGGCGTGTAGCAAATTTTACCCGAACGAGCTATTTCAAAGGATGTGCACGATCGAGTATGACAGCAGTTTTCTTGTGTCGCACGAAAGATTTTACAATTGTAAGTCATATGGAAATCTTAACGCGCTGTACAAGAATGCTTGCTTGCAGATCAGATTGCCCATGTTATTCGGTACATGCTACGTTGCTACACTTGTAAATTCTTCACGTGCCGAGTAGATCCACGAGTTTTAAATTTTAAGTGTATCGGGAAACATCGACGGTGGAATGAAAGAATCGTCAGGTAATTCCAATTCGATATACGATTCGGCTACGAGTATTGTGAGCATAGGGATGACAAGCATATTAGTAAGTTGACAAATTTAGCAGAAATTTTAGAAGTTGAGAGATCGTGCACCATACTAGCGTCCATATCTCTGTCTGATAAAAGACTAATGATGCTTGTATGAGCCGTGTGTTGATTTAGAAAGCTAGATTGATGCTCTCTACACCTCTATGGAACTGACATCAAAAGCTAATGAATGCCGCTGCAAAGGTGTGACTTATTACCATCATTTACACGTAAATTGGGCTTATACGGTCGCTAAATAACAAGTTATGTTCATTTACTTAGTATAGTTAAGCTAAATTGGAGTGCAACATTTTACAGGAGAAGCGGTTATAACGATTTCGCCAAAAGACTGAAATTCTTGGTTAATCGACGAATATTTGACCTAAAATGCATACTGTGTGTAGTAGACTTACGCACACTACGTCCGGCATCTCGCTTGGTAGAAATGGACAGACCAATGATCGATCACAATAGTGCAATTTATCGGAATGACACGGACATCAATTGCTCATGCACAATAGTCTTTTATATACAATATCCAACTTTGATCATGTCTTAGCCTGAAGGCAGAGTGTGGTGTAGAACTAGTGTAATTGATATTTGATAAGGTACGACTCATTCTAATTCTTCGACACACGTGCCATTTTTATCTGAAGTAAGCCATGTTGGCCTCCAGGCGACCAACAGCTTCTATTGCGTCTCATGTACCATCTTTGGATCGCTTGGCCAAAGTCAATACGAACTACCACAACAGCTCCATCCATGATCGAATGAGGGAAGCGAAGCGAGGCAATGTCACGTTTTAGTATCGAAGAAGTTGTGTGAAGAAAATCAATGTCAAGTGGTTTGAAGGTTAAGCTGGATTGGATGAGATTTCGTCGTAGATCCCTGAATTCCTACGGTGAGACCTAGCAATGTTCGTGACCGTGTGAAGGGCTCTCACGTGATTGCCTCTTTCTCGCACCCTATTCTGTTTATCATCGAGCATTTGTTTTCTGAGGGTAGATCGACCCGCCCTACCTACAGATACGCAAAATGAATAAGGGACATCTGCACGCGAGTAAGTAGTACCGTTTCCGTTGTTCGTCCGTGTCTGGGTGCCAGTGGATTACCGGTGTAGCATCAGCGATCTTGTGAATGCCACCCCGCATAATACCTACAGAAGGATCATTAAGATCCGACAGTTGAGGTCCAGTTTTGTAGCTTGCTGATACGCTATCTTTATGACATAGTTCGCCTACACATCAGCGTGGGTACTCGGCCGGCCAACGTGTATGTCGTCGATAAGCTAAGCAAATCCTTCGACAGGTCAGTGATGTAGTATTGTACGGACGTAGCCAATCCTTTCGCCACTTACAATCAGCTGGTAATCAGAAGACTTCCAATCGATAGCAAAGATCAGCGCTGCAGTTGTTTCAATCCGACAGGGTCGCTGACATCAATGACATCTAGTTTTATCGGAAAGTGGGTCATGTATACCGAAGATTGCGTCTTTGGTATGTGAAGCAAAGACGCAGATGATCGTTTCTTTTTGTACTGTGAAAATGAAATATGGTGCTTCTACAA
>CANTFL010000427.1:0-48853 GCA_947650285.1 Hyaloperonospora brassicae | reverse complement strand
ATACTCTGCTACCACGCAAAACTGGTCTAATTAGACCATGTATACAAATGTATAGCTCAGTGAAGCTTCAGTCATATTTCTTCACCGAGTACAGGTTGTTACGTGCTGGCAAGCCACTGTCTGCGCTATGAGCCCGCGGGTCCATCAACGAACTTTCTAGCCACCTTTTTACGACATGTCTTCTTACTTATGTCTTGGTCGCACAAGAATTTTGCAGGATAGGATAGTCAGTATGGTTCAGTCAAACGTATTGTAATCGATAAGGAGTGCATTTGCTGCGCTGTCTACAATCTCGACGATGAGCTATATGCAACTTGTACGTGTCCATTGCTTTTTCTACGCTAACGTAAGGCCTGCAAAGGCTACAGTAGGCACACTACAAGGTCGTGTGCGAATTCGGTACAAAACCCGGAGCTTTCCGCTCACCGTACGATGGTCGGCCGTTCCGTTAGCCGGTACTATCACCGTCAGGACCAACGCCGTCATCATCCGTCATCGTGGCACGTTCTGGTCCCGAGGAGGTGGTCGAAGTCGTGCTCGAGGCGGAATGCGCAGTCGTGGCCGTTGTGCTCGTCGTCGATGCATTTGAAGAGTTCCTCGATGTGGTTGTGCTAACTGGAGCAGTAAGCCCATTCGCTGCCGTGGGGTGCTCCAACATGGTCCGAGTCGCGTGCTCGGAGGCCGATGAAGATGTGTTGGTAGACGTTGAAGTAGAGTTCGAAGATGTCGTCGAGGCTTCGCTCGACACCGTCGCACTGATTGGCGCTCGAGGTGTCGTTGCAGGAACTGCATTGAGTGGTCCCAGATCCGATGCAAACCCGAGCGGCGCCGCGCTCCTCGAAGCGGTGCACGATGTCCGAGCAAACGGCGGCTGGTTGCCTTGGCCCGCACTCCCCGACGGCACCAAGTCCTTGATCTTGATGCCCTTGTCCTTGAGGTCGGTCAGCACCGTGCGCACGTCGATAGCAGCGTTGGCACACCCACCGCAGTGATGGATTGCCACCACCAAATTGTCTCTCGGTGAGAGGATCGGCGACCCCGAGGACCCTTCTCGCGTGTCTGCGTAGTGTCCCACCTGGTCGGCTCCACATATCCCTTCTTCATTGACACTGTGAATCGTCGCATCAGCTCCGCCGTCGACTTTGCTCGCAATGCGCTTTGCAAAGCCCGAGGGGTGTTGCGGCACGTAGATCGTCTCGTTCAGCACCGGTCCCGACTCGCGCAGCTGGAGATACCCGTACGACGAGAGATCGACGCAGTTCGGCAGCTTCAACACCGAGTAGTCGATCTCTTTGCTTCCGTAGATATAGGTCGCCGTCGTTGCCACCACTTGTCCAGGGCAGCCAAGACCTTTCTTGCACTCTTCACGGCACGTGGAGCTCTCGGCGGCGAACTCAATGTCCGTGTTCATGGCCCATTCGGGGTTTTCGTAGCAGTGTTGGTTCGTAAACATGTGCCCCTCGCTGCCTGCCAGCCACCCGGTGCACAGATAAGTGCCGTTGATGAGTAGACGAGCAATGGCTTGGGACTTTTCGTAAGCTTGAGGCATTTGCCTAGCCAAAGTCGAGCCTGGTGCATAGCATTTGACTGGAGAGGACTGGTCGCCATCGCCGCATACCGATTCGTGGGGTACGGTGGGAAACCCACGGGAAAACCCAGTGACGCGGTAGCCCTGGCCTGATGTGGGCACCCCGACCGAGTTGTAAGTGATCGTGACAGAGGTGCCTGGAACGAAGCTAGCAACGAACGTTCCGCTTTGGTCGCGACCTCGACCCGTGTACGTGTGCGAGACCGCTATGTCATCATCCGGGGAGCTGATCACCACGGAGTCCCCGTCCGGCAGGTCGAATCCAGCAAAGTGGACGGCGATATACGACGCGAGGTCGTAGGAGATATCGTCCTCACAAGACTCGCCGGCCTCGACGTGAAGGCTCCAGGGCTCCGTTGTACCGACGATGGCAATGCCTTTGTCTGTGTATTTGGCTCCCGTGGCAACTGGAAGCGTCAGGAACAGGACGAAGAGCGGGTGAAGAAGTTGTACCATCTTGGAAGGTAACTACCTAACTGCTCGTGCTACTTGAGGACGAATTGGAAAGTGAACAAAGGAGGAGGACGGACTCCGGGCTACAGACCCCACGCACTGGTGCGAACAGCGGTGCAACAACATTACTTACTTGATCGCTCTACTTTAAATCGCTTTGCTCGACGATGCAAAGTGCCGATGTCGTGGACACGACGGGCGATCACTGCAGACTCGGCGGCAACTGACAGAGTGGTCAGTTCGAAGTCGAAAAGAGCTGATTTATTGCGGTGCGTGAGCAACCGCCAAGTTATCGTCAGCAGTGCCAGTTGTTGGGTGACGGTTGCACTGGCGAGGAGAAAGAGGTGCAAGTGATGTTTTTTTGCGTCACAGCAACCGCTACGACGTGCTCAGGACTTTCGCTACAAACGGGCACGTGTCCACTCAAAACTGCTCCACGTGTGTGTGTGTGTGAAGGTCAAACATGGACAGCACTAATCGCTAGGGTTGACTTGCGACTACAGACACTTGGAAGTCGATCACATCTTGGCTGCTTTTACCGAGAGAGAAAAGTCTATGAAGAAAGGTCACTTGACCTTTTCAAACCAAAGAGATTTCGGTGCTGGAAGATCTGCGCGCGGGACCACGGCACAGTATCCGGAGGCCCTCTCGGTGGAATGCATGTTGGCAGCTCCCATTTGTTAATCCGAAGATATCGGGCTTCTGCTCTTTTTAGACATGTTCGCTGCAGAGGCTTTGCACTTTTGCTTCGTGCGCACCAACATGTCCAATCAACCAGTACAGCAGTGGTCGAACATTCGTCTGAATAGCTGTTTCTGTCGCAGGATCTACAGCAAGTGTTGGCAGCTACATCGTCTGTCGACAGACGCTGACAGTCGACAGTCGCTCTTGAGAAACATCATGTAGCTGACTGAATTGAGTCAAGATTGCGAATGCCACATGGCGTATCTCACGACAGACTGTTCCCCCACCTCTAACACCCCCAATGAAGTTGTCAATCCAGCGACGCGGGGTGATGCGTCGTTGTCGGTCGCAGTGGTCTAACAAGTAACGTGTAGCGCACCTCTTCCGCAACTCACACTGCTACTTCTCGCAAGCAATCGTCAAGTAAGCTTGCAACGTAAAACGAGTTGATTGTTCATGATGAACTCGTTGCAAGATGTAGCGAACATCCGCTTCCAGTGGTGGTGTTTCGATGTCCATCGTACGACCAGCCGCTCTCAATGGACATACATGGGTATCCGCCCATCCGCCTCTCCCTCTAAGTGCCAGAAGCGTCATCCTGACCTCTTTCGTTTCGAGACGTATGAGTCGTGAGAGCTCATATGTGCATTTTTGCAAACGGGAAATGCGTCCAAACGTGGGTTGGATCACCAAAGAAGGACATTTTGATGGAAAGGAAAACGCACAAAATGTGCCGCAGTTTCGCTGTGCAAAATTTAAAATTGCGGAGAAACGGCCAAGAGCGAAGCACAAGCGAGCGAGTTACAGGCGATACAACCTGGCTGGTGAACACCGGATACCTACCAGATATCTACACTTGCACACCTTGTGTCGCGGATACCTTCCGTGACGACTCAACTAGCTTTTCGTTTCTTGCTGCAACTGTACTGCATGTAGGACCTTGGACAGTGACGTTGCAATGAATCTTGAACTCGATCGCACTCAATCGGAGTTTGAATGTCTAGCACGAGTCCATGCAACGTCACGTCAAAAGGTAGCCCGAGAATATTTTGGTGCGAGCGGTAACGGAAAAAAGAAGCCAGGTCGAGACCATCTCGCAGTTATGCAATAGGAGGATCAAAGCCGCATCAGCCACAAGAGACGCAACTGTGCTGTCCACACGGTAAGTTGGGGATCTCATACAAGCATAAGGCGCTACATCATGCAATGGACGAGCAGTGAAACCCTCCCCTGTCTGCCGTAGCCATGACTCTGTCTATCTTCTTCTTCATCACCATCACCAAGTCATCCATCGACTTAGCTTTTGCAGGTGGAAATGGCGCACGTCTGATTACAAATTCCTTGTCAGTACTTCGATTGTAGAGTACTGCATCACACGAGCACGATAGCCAAGCGAATACGAAGCAGTCGTGTTGATTGGCTTTTCAGCTTCGTGAAATAGCAAGAATAATAATAATAAGAGCGTGGTGGCGTCCATTGTCATTCATCCTGTAGCAGTGGGTCGTTCGCATCCATTGCACGTCTAGCTTTGCAATCTTCTAATGACCGATGTGGTAAGTGCACCTTTCCCGTGCTTTTGCATACAAATTTGACACGTGCAATTTACAGTGACATTAGTGCAACGCTTTGCATGTTCCAGTGTTTTCCATCAGTAATGGTCACACGACAGCTTGGAAATCGCAATTGCCATACAGCAAACCGAATTGTGGGTAGCGCCAAAGACTTGCAGTTCGTTTGCACGCTTTTCATTGAGGTACACCGTGTCCTTTACGTCTACCTAAGGATCACCTACGTCCGTTTTGCCGGCCGCCTCTTCATCGATCGACGGCTTGTTGGTGCGCCGCTGCCTCAAGGGTCACCCTAGCCGGCAGCCAATAGAGTATCGCAAGTACACTTGGGTGAGAACGGTCGCCAACGTGACGACGCGTGGATCAGAAGCGGTGCTAGCTTTTTCGCGTATTTTTCGCGGTGAACGTTCGCGCTGTCGATATGACTGGAGGGAGCTGTCGCTGGAGTGGTGACAGTGGCGAGACTAAAAAGAAGGAAACGAGTGGGTTGCGTCTGTAAATCTCGATTACGCCGATCAACACGTCAACTCCGGACCCCGCACTAACACCGCGAAACGTAATCATCTCGAGACAAGAGTCTGCGCGTAGGCGACCTGCTGTCCGAGGACTAGTGCTACCTAGTCCATAAGGTAGTCTTCGTTGCGGTAAGTTGTTGGCCAGCGATAAGATATAGTGGGTCGTTCGCGCACCTAAATATACCTCACATTCTCACTCACTCGAAACCGCGTATCCCGCATTGTCAATCCACGCAACTTCAAGTTTGCTTAGCGTGGTGATGTTTGCGTGATTTACGTATAGATTCCAATTTGATCTATCGACCATGGACTCCTATCTAGTGTCCCTTTCCCTCGTAGAAAGCTCGTCTCGATCGCATCCACCTTTCCCCCGCTGTAGTGTAGGTGAGTATGCACCCCAGCAGCTTACCGTGTCATCAGCGTAAAACCAACTACAATGTAAGTAGTGCAGGTTATTCATGCCATATTCAATGCAGGCCACTCAGACTGTAGTCAGTGCAGGAGAAACTCGCCCGTTACAATTCTGCTCATCCGCATATTGCAGATGTAACTTGTGCGGGCGTCAATAAAGCGGGTGTGCACATACAATGCAAATGAAGAATGAATAGCGCATTAGGTGAGACTTTGTCAGCAACACACAATGCAATGGCCTCTGAGAAGCCGGTGAAGATACTGACGTGATCGTCTGACTAGTCGGCGTGAAATGCATACAAAGTGGTGGGCTAGTGAGATTTATCGGCCGTATTGCTCGTGAGTTGATACGGCAACAACAGTTCCATTTCCTACGATACCAGCTAGAGCCAGCAGGTTCTTACAAAACCCACTTTCTAGCAACCTAAACAACGGGTCAAGACGAGACTGCGCAAGGCAGTAGAACCCCTGCATATCCTCAGGGGGCAACTTACGTCTAAATCTCAGCGTCTTGCAATATTTAACTCTATCCTGCATGTGTCTATATCCTACACTGCGCATGGCTGCAGGTGCACTACAAGCAGGCGAAATGTCATTTTGATGTAGTCATCTAGACTTCCCAAACAAAATTGGGCTGAGTCAAGATCTTGATCGAATGGTCGCACTTTTTTTATGACACGACTACGATGTTCATCGTTCGCTCCTTGTCATCTCGGATCCACTTTCGGCTACAGGTGGCATGGAATAGCCCACTTCGAACGCCACGTTCGTACTGTTGCCGTCTGTGTGACGATAGACGGAACTGGTGCACCCAATACATATCTACCGCAAATTCGCGCAACAGCTCTGAAGAAAAGAACGCACAATCATTAGTGCGCAAGTTGACATGTACGGAAATCAGTGTACATAAAGCGAAACGAGATGTGTGGGTCGCCCATTCCTTCATCGAAGTACCACGAACTACGCTGAGCGCGCAGAAGATACATTTAATGCGTCTAAGATCGGGTTTACCGTGACAAATTTGCCACTAAGCTCATGTGATGACTGCAAAAGTGCGATCGACCGCTTAGCAGGATGCCTGAGGTACCAATGCGTGAGTCATTTGGTATCCTGATAAATGAGGAAACGTCGATTTTGAAAGCACCAACGTTTCAGGTTCCTGGATTGGAATATACAAGTTTTGCATTTTGTAGCCAAGGCATCGATGACGTTGCTCATCGGCGAAGACTTGCCCAACAATGGAGACCGTAGTCGATTTGTACATTATCACGTTCGTGTCGATCGACGGGCAAGACGGCGAAGGCGTAATATTTGTGGGGTACTTTGCAATTTTCGAGCCTGTCAATAGCTGAACTGGTGTGGGCTCGCAGTAATTCACCGAAACATGTGGAGATGTGATCACCCATAGGCTGCCGCGGATACGCATTATCCACGCTACTTTCAATACTCTTTTCATAGCTTTGTCGGGTCGTCAAAATCTGTTCCCTGGATGCGATAGGACCTGTCATGGTCCGCGAGAGGTAATAAATCCGTCGGCCCATGACAGGCCCTATCGCAAACGTCCATCCACGAGAGCAACCAAGTCTGTATCGGCTACGTCCCCCTCGTGCACGGTACAAAGTGGCTTCAAGTTTAGCACCATTTCTGTTGTACAAATTACATACAAACATACTGCGGTCACGCAAAGCCGAGACGTGCAATGCAACTTCGCTGGCGAAGAAAGATCGACACTTGATGATCCATGAGCGTGCACTGACGGCAACAAAACTTATCAAGCTCTTTCATATCTCCATTCTACTGCGATTCTACGTGTCTAACTCACCGCTTCGGCCACTTATCCTCAGGGCATTTGCAGCACGTGGCAAAAAGCGTGTATAATTGCTATTCACTGCACCACGTCACAAATGCAAACATCCCCCGTCAGCTCGTATTCTAATCAGTATGATGCAAATTCGATTGACGCTAGTCGATCCGAACGCCACATAACCACTTGACATGCATCTCGACTCCTCCGCAAGAAACATCGGTAGAGTGTATGAGAAATGGTACGACTCGATGCCGACAAGTGTCCTTCGGCATCTTGAGGGTGACAAGATTCAACTGATCGCACTGCTATGCGAAGCGTTCCAAAGCGGTGAGCCCGAGTACCGGTATCCTGCGTCTAGTATCGGTGAAATTCGCATGAGCTCGTACGACCGATTCCAAAGCGAACAATCCTTCGTGCGAAAAGGATAGCCTTCCAAAATGAATAGACTTTCGAGCTAGACCTAAATTACGGTCTCACTTCACGCGATCGCATCCCCTAACGCTAACTCAATGCTTTGACACAGTCAACGCAAGTGGCTCCTGTCAATTGAGATGCAGGAGGTGTGGCGGTCCGTGGAGCTGCCCGCGCCGCTCGAGACGAATTCGCTGGTGCAGCAGAATCTGAGCACGCGGACGGAGCTGGAGGCGTGGGTGGAGGCGCAGAAGACGCGTCTCTTGGAGGAGAAGCGCGCCGACCAACTGCGGGCGCAGGAGCACGCGCGGGCGACGGACGAGGCGCAGCGCAGGCGCGAGATGCTGCAGATCGAGCACCAGAGACTGTCAACGGGTACAGCTCCGCACTCTGTTAGCTGATTGGCTTCTTTCGGCACTGACGTAATGGTGTAATGGTACGTCTGGTGATTCTGGTGTTGTTGACGCAGAGTGCCACACGAAGGAGAAGGAGGTGACTGCGAGTCAAGTGGAGATCGAGGCGCTGCAGGCCGAGAAGAGCAGGAGGGAGCCGGTGGTGAAACATTTGCTGGCCAAGATGGTGGAAGAAGACGCCAAGCTCAAGCAGCTACTGGCAGAGTCGCAAAAGCAGAGGACGACGCTGAAGCAGCAGCTACATGATCTTAAGCAGGGGCTCGCCATGTATCAGAAACTGGGACTCGTCTTTGAGCACTCGGAAGGTCAGTAAACAGTGTTGCTGACGGCACCCAAGACGAGAGTCGGACTAACGTGCGATGGTGCTGCTGTTGCTGCTGCTGCGTAGTGAATCGCATTGTCATCCGGTTCACTCAGATTGACGCACAGGACCCCAGTCGCGAGTTTTCGTTTCGCATCACGATCAACCCCATCACGGATCGATACATTGGTGCGTCTTCTGTTGTGCAAACGAAGTTGTGAAGTGTGTTGCGGTAATGCTAACCTGTTCTTGTACATGCGCTCTGTCTAGTCGATAACTGCAACGAAGAAGTCGCGGCGCTGGACGAATTGGTCACGAATCTGAACGAGTCTGGTGACTTGGCGCGCTTTGTCCGCTCCATGCGCCGACAGTTCAAGCAGCTCGTGTAGCATCGACTTTCAACCTGTTTATATACGACGCCGTTTCGTGTCCCGGTGCTGGTTTGTCATCGCAAGTGCGACTCGCTTCGACTGCAGATGCTGCGGTGTTGGCGGTCGTGACCCATCCAGTGTAGACTGCGGCGGAGGTCTAGAAGGCAGGTGTGGACCGATGAACTCAGCCTTGTCTTGAGCTACGATAGGCGGAAGAGGAGGTGGTAATGGTGGATTGCACGAATGCTGCCTCGCACCGTCGCGTAGCGCTGCTGTCGGTCTCCAATTTGCACTACGATTGCCACGACACAGAAGCAACTGCCGTCGCCGCGCTAGTTTGTCCATCGTGTCCTCGAGCGTCTCGAAGTGAGGCGCGTACGAGATCTGCAGTCGACTGCCGAAGAACAGCTTCTGGACGCCGCGCGCTTTCGCGTGTCGCGCATTGTTCACCGTCTCATATTGCACCCACACCGTATCCGCAAACTCGTCGTCGTCGTCGTTTTCCCTCGACCCCCAGTGCTGCTTGTCGGTCGTCTGCATGATCGAGCAGACGGTACTCGCAGACCTTTCCGTACAGACGGAGCCTCTGGAGCAGGTCTTCAATCACACCGAGCGCCGGGACATTGCGCACCACTACGTAGCGCGACTCGCTCGCCACTGTGAACACGCGCACACTGCGACTGTTCATGACGATTTCCAGCCACCCGTCAATCACATACTGGACGTCGCATTCTTTTGACAGCGGCGCACTTGACGGTCGAAAACACACACGCAAAAAAAGTCAACGCGATGTCTCTTGTACCGTGAAATTAATAGACGACAATGGCAAACGCAACGCAAGGCGACTTCAAATAACTTAACGAGCATACCGGTTGTCGTACTCGTCTGCGTCCTCGCCCTTCGCTCGCACACCCGTTGCTACTACTACTCCCAGCACGGCACCCATCACTCTCCACAGTCGACAACAACGCCGTTACCCGAAGTGTCTCTGTCTGCACAGCGTCGCGACACCGAACTTCAACTACTGCCGCGATACCGACTCGGAGCGGTCGACGACTGCAACGGGGCTGTAGCACTATTGCGATAGGTGGAGCTGAAAGAGTTGGGCGGACAATGCACCGCACCACGGGTGTTCACGCGGGCTTGAGATGTGCTCAGTACCGCAACGTTCGCGCGTTCGTCGTTGCAGGCGCGACCTTCGCCGTCGTCTCCACTTGTACGTGTCGGCAACTGCACGCTCTCCCACTTCCCCCGTTCTTCGTCCTTTTTATCGACGCTGAGGTCTTGCATTGAACGTCGGATAGCTTCCAAAAGCATCAGCTCCTCCAGCCGTGCAGCGTCTGCAGACGTTGTCGCAACGCGGGACGCTGCGTCGTTCAGCGCGGCGATGCTGTTCGGGTGCGGACTGTTGGTCACAGGCTTGTCGCTGATACGAAGCTGCGAGCGAAGCGAGTCGCGAATGCGGTCGCGATCTTCCACTGACGCGTAGTGTACACCATGCGGGCTTGAAGTCTTAGTGTGCTTTGGTTCTGCGCGCTCGGGAATGCCAATCGCGCTGCTTCGACGCGGGGACCTCACGTTCTGCGTTGCATACAAAGAGTGAGGTAAACCAGTCCAGACCAACGTGAACATGAGAACCAGTGACCACACTTACCGGCACAGAGCGGATCGGGGTGACCTCTGTCGGCGACGGCGGCGTGTACTTGACAGCAAACGCTTCGTGATTGCAAAAGGGACAGCTAAATCGTTCACACAACCCACGCGTGAGTCAACAGCCATCAACTTCCAGTCCGTCAGGCTGCAAACTGTCGTCACGTACGAAATCGATTTGCGTGGCGGTCGGATCTGTAGATAGCACTCGGAGCAGATCGGTTTCTTGCAGCAGCTCGACGTGTTGAGGCTCCCGGGATAGAACTAGACAGCGCCACACAACAGGACATCGTCAGGTCAGTCCGCCACTCCCCTCGGACACTCTCCTCCTCCTTGTCGCTCCCTCACCATAAAGCAGATGGGGCACTCGAGTGTGAACCCCTCGTCCTTCGTCTCTTTGCCGTGGAAACGTGGCGCCAGTTTGCGCTCGACGATCAGACGGCGCGCCGTCTTGAGCTCCCACGGACAGCTCGGGTACAGTCTACACAACAACACAGTCAGTGAGTGGGGAGGGAAAGAGGGTACGCGACCGGGTACGCAGACCGTACCCCGTGGGCTTCGTGTACTTCTCGAGCTCGCGCGTTGCCGCCGAGTGGCGTCGGCCGCTCTTCTTCGACGTCACGTTGCCCATGACCGCTCTCTCTGCGTCGCTTCTCTTTGCCAAATGAACCCGAGCGACGACGACGGATTTGACGCGCTCCAGTCTGACAGTTGCGTACTATCAACCAGTTCGAGTCCACCAATCTCGTCGCGGCGGGATCACGTCTGCGCGGTTATGCGATGCTGCAGGTTCTTTCCAGCGTGATTGAAGTTTACGCGACCAGCTTGTCGCAGAGCGATTGTTTACTGCCATCCGCGGCGCCAGCACGCGAGCTGTCCGAAGGCTGCACACCAGCCGAACACCTGAGATCCTACGACCACGAATTATCCAATCGTTTCGACCTATCCGGTCTTTTTGTCCGCCGACCACGACGAAAGCACAGAGTGGACGAGAAAGATAGCGGCATCTCGGACACAGCTCGTTCGTTGATAATGAGGATGCATGATCACGGGGCAATCTCGAGTTCGTTTCGCTCGCCTCGCTCTTGATGAGGGTTCATCTGTCGTGACAAACTCATCGATCCACTTTCGACGATCGACGCGTATCGACAACAAATACGATCACGAGTGCAACTTACGTGGATGTCAGCGAACAAGCCGCGCTACTCCAAGTAGGTACCCCTAACTTGCAGAAACGAATCCGTAGCGAAGACCGGAGGCGCGGGGCGAGACTGCTTGTCAACAGCTCGAAAGGAGATCAGGTAGCACTTGGTACTTTCCCAATGTGCGAATAGTTGCGTTAGCTGCAGACCAAGAACATGCACGAATGAGTACGTGGAAGCCTTAGTCGCGCAAACGTCAGCAAGCTCATACATTGACTCTTCACCGGTCACCTTCTCACTCACCCATCACCTCGATAGGCTGTTGCGAAGAGTAGATCCAATGCATGTAGTGGCACTACGACCATTGCACGGCCACACGTCCATTGCGTCAGCATGTTATCCGTGCACGTGCTTCTGAACAATTGAACGTTTCTACCATGGCGGGATTGTTGACGCTGCAGAGACTGCACTATCTGTACATACAGCGGAATCTTGCAAGTCGAATATAGGACACCTCGGAAAGATGGAAACGACAAGGCGAGCGCACAAGTGCTTTAGCAGGTTGTTTGACGGCGTTGACGTTTGTATTACCGCTATTGGAGAAAAAATGACAGTGCCTCAGTTTAAGCAAAATTCTGACTGCTACGACCGTGATAGACGCTTTGATCGAAGAAGGAGCGATACGATCAGGGCATGAAAGTGAGGTCATGAGCTGGCGTAGTCTAGCGCAAGTAGGATCTCGTAGCGATAGATGGTATTCTTGAGTCATCTCACCACATTGATACAAAAGATCTGCTGCCTGGAAAACGACACTCCCTACTCGACAAAGCAACATCTTGAGCTGGACATTCAGCTGTCAATGGGGTTCAATGGGTCAACATCTGCTTATCTACGAGAGTGAGACTGCAGCATTGCTTCCAGCAAGAAGCGACTGACACTTGAGGCAGCGGTCAATGCAGTGTATGTACGTGACTGCATTCGGCAGCATCCATGTCACTATATCCTTCGACAAGGATTTGGACATGACTGACTGATGGGGCACCCTAGCAGCTGCAGCAAGTCTAATGATGTCTATGACATTCTTGCTCTGTGGTTTCAGCATAAAATCAAGTGGGTCAAGCTGTCGCGTCACGCCAAGTGACTATAACACGTTATAGTCACTTGGCGTGACGCGACAGCTTGAAAGTGACGTTGATGCCCTGCAGCAGCTTCAAAACTCAAGCTACAGCATTCTTTTGTGCCAAGAAGTCAATGAAGATGCGCCGTTCCGACCAGCTGCGTTTATCGACCTCGACGATCTTTCGCTGTGCACGTCTGTGCTCTTTCCACCTTCAACGACATTCTTTTACCACAGAAATCGTAGCGATTTGTGATCTTCCCTCTCTTCACGGGACACAGATGCATCGTTCTACCACTTTCTGCGCGTGGAAGCTGCCCCAGTGGGCACGAGCGTGCTCGAACGCTCTCGTGGTGGACAAACGAGCGGCCAAGCAGATGGCAAGTTCATTACAAACAGATGCCAGCTCTCTGCTCAACCTTTCTCCGCACCGTCCGAGCGCAGGAGCAAGCAGCTGTGCGCTCGATTGGTGACTAATGCTGGACACATCGACTACAGAAGAAGACGGTGACACATCCTGCATCTATCATCAGACGACGGCGTCGTGTAGAAGCTGCGCGCGAAAACAACTGCTCCAGCGCATCAGTGGCGATGTCAGGCTGACCTGAAGTTGCCCATCACGATGTGATACATGGTCTCAGCATCGAGTGGCCTTTTGTCGGGTCCGCCGCTTCTTCAAATCGCTCGGCGATAGTCACGACGACGCGTGTTACGCGTACAAGGATAATGCAGCATGTTCATGTGCTAACGGTGGGCATGCAGAGAGCAGTCGAGGCCTCGTCAGGGCCCTTAGTATCGTCGTCTAGAGGGAAGTAACGGCGGCGTCGCCGGGTCGTGCGTACCGCGCAAAGAGGCTGCGTGGTTGTGTGGGCACATAAATAAGACATGACGTGCGCTGTCGCGTGTTTATGTACATGTCGGAATGCATCAGAAAGGGCGAACGCAACCGAGCGGAAAGTCGAACGTAGCGACAGAGAATCGGTCGTGCGACGGGGGGACCTCCAGAAACGTATACCCTCTCGACTTCGCACGCCTCGTTTCTCCGCCCCATCCTGTCCCATTCATTCACCTGCATGATCCGACCCGTGGACAGGACAATGAGCACGGGCGCGTCCGATGCGCTGCCGCGCGCCTCGAGCAGCAGTTCCCTCAGCGAGCGCTCTCCGCTGCTGCGGGCGCTCGACCGAGGCGCCTCCTCGTCCTGCGAGGACTTCTACATGTCCGTGCCGGCCCTGCCGAGCGACAGCGGCTGCCTCTCGGACAGCGGCCAGTTCCAGCCGGTGGTCTTTGCCGAGAAGGCGCTGGCTACGCTGCTCGACGGCGTGCTGCTGTACGCATTGGGCTGCATCGTGGGCGTCGCGCTCGTGTCGCTCAACTTTGAGGGCGTGCTGGGCCCGCGCGTGAACTGGTGGCTGGTCTTTCTGCCGTTTTGGCTGGCGAATGGTGCGCTGCTGTACGCGCACGTGACGTCGACGCGTCACGCGGTCACGTTGCGCCGCTGGGCCGAAGTCGAGTCGATGTCAAATGAGCCGCTGCTACCGCTCCTTCGACGGATTGTGCTTGTGTACGCCATTAGTTTTCCTTTGACAGTGCTGTTGCTCTGGAGCGAATTGGCATTCTGCGCGAGTCTGCAGCACCACACGGCCACGAGTCTCTATGCCTGCTACGCGCCGCTGATGGTGATCCAAGTGGCCTTTGTGGTACGATACCTGCTCTGTCGATCGGACAGCACACTGCCGGTAAGTGGACACGAAGACTTCGCTGCTTTTTGTTGCTGCTGCTACTGCTGTAGCAGTCGCTGACGCACCGCTTTTTCTTTGTGTATGCGACAGGGAGTTTGCTGGGCACTGCTGTTTGTCTTTACGTTGCTGCTGGCGTACCAGACGGACATGCAGCGTCGGGTGGAGATACTAGAGATAGCACGACCACCCGTGTCGTGGTGGATTGTGTTTGCGCCATTTTTCGCCTTTGAGCTGCTCATGGCCGGGTCGTTGTTGCGTGTGCTGTACAACGAATTCTCAGGCATTTACCGGCTTACTCGCTGGCAGCTGGCAGCAAGTGGGCTCTATACGCTGGCGCTAGTAACAGGCACCAGTGGCGAGCTCATGCTGCTGAAGCAAGTGGATTACCACTGGGGGACCTTCACTCTTCCGTCTGGCATGATGTTTGTCGGACTCGTATGTGCATGTGTGGCCATGTACATTGTAGGTCGCCATCATGTGGAAGAGCTCATGGCCTCTAAGGGCGGTGCGGTTCCTGTACCGTTAACGCGGACAGCGGATGGCTGGATCACTAGTCATGCTATCGTGGAGCAGTGGGTGCTTTTGGGAGATATCACCCTGACTCCGCAGGGACTACGAGTCCGCAACCGAAAGACGAGAAGTAATCTGGGTGCGGAGTCGGAAGCAGCAGGTAGCCACATCCTGCGGCAAATGAAAGGTCTTTTGACCCGGGCCACATCGGAAGAAAACATCGGTGACAATGACCCGGAGCGCCGCATTTGTAAGGTGCTGCGAAAGACTTCCGGCAGCTACAGTGACATCACGGTGGAGATTGTCGATACACCAAAGACAGCCAATGTTTTATCTCTTGGCCGCTTAGGCGTTTAAACTGCATTCAGGCAAAACAGTAGGGGCAACCCTGGCATGTCAGCGTCATTGATAGTGTACCATCACTGGAACGAAAAGTAAAGACGAGATGAGCGGCGATGTACACGAGAAGCAATGAGACTGTTTGTGCGAAGTCCACGGACGTAAGGTCTCGGATTGCAGCCCGGCCAGCACTAAAATGAAGTATGTGCTGAACTAGGTCAGAGCTGCCTCGATGGACACATCCACGACCGTCACTGGAGTACATGGCTAGAACAGCAAGGCAACTGTTCCATATGTACCCAAACGCGGTGCTAACCTTCATGTGTGTGTCCACAGCTCATAGCTTTGTCCAGTCCGACGTTATGCCGAATCACATGGTGTAAAAACGACTAGCAAATGACGAGCTGAGTGCAGTAATGGTCGCATCCTTGCTGTAAAATAGTTTGGACAGCCGTCGCAGCAGCAGTGTCGAAGCCACGAGTAGATCACTGAGTACGTGATGATCTCAATATGTGTCTTGTTTACATATATACTTGCAGCTTCAGATACAGATATCAGCTTGGACCAGATCGACGATAGCAACCGAAACAGCACGGCGTTCAAGACTAGACAATGTAAAGTTGTAAAACCAGTGTTTCATTTCTCGCACAACCGCACATTTAGACAGACTGAGATTGACGGATGGCATGAGGGGCTACGCCGCATTGTCTGTCGGATCCTTCGACGGAACATGCATGAGATCTTACAAAATCTCAGCTGATCAAAACGACATGACAGTGACAAATCGAAACCAAAATATAGCACCTGTGTACGTACACTCGTTTGTAACCGAGTCCGCACATCGTATTGACATCTGGATCGATGTAACGGGGACACGAGGAAGGACGGACGACTGGAGAACCTCCTCGATGCGAGTATATCAGATTGACTGTCAAACACACGTGGGACTACTGTATCGGATAAAATTGCGTATTTGTATCGTTTGTAACGCCACTACTACCTCAACCATCTCGCTTGTCCTCGAAGGCGTCGTCGACCCAGTCACTCTCCCAAACACCGCCCCGTCATCACCTCTTCGTCACCGGTGCTTTCAGACAAGTCGACGAAGGTCTCTTCAGTATGCCGACCCTCTCCACCTTCCTTCGCCGTTTTCTTCGCAGTGACGGCATTCTCAACGAGCTTCGGTGCTCTTGTTCTCCTCTCCTTCGACTTCCTCCCCTCCTTCAGCCACACTTGCTGACTCACCCACCAGCGTTCCAAAAACTGGTATCGGAGTCAAAGCCTGTGTCTTTTTCAGACATCCCCTCTGGCAAGACCATGCGCAAAGCTGTAGTGGGGTCGTTTGTCTTGTTCGTGAACCTACTCTTCGGTGGGCAAAGCAGGAGTAGTGTTCTCCTCTTCTTCCTTCTCTTCATCGACACCCGCTGCTTCCGACGACTTGATGACTGACGATGGATCCGTTTTTTCCTCCTCTTTTTTCTTTTCCTCTTCCTCCTCCTCCTCCCCCTCGTCTACTTCTCCCTTCTTCTCCTCTTTATTTTGTTCTTTCTTCTTCTCCCCAACTTTTTGCTCACCTTCCTCGTTCTCCTCCTCCTCTTCCTCCTCTTCTTTGTTTTCTTGCTCTTCGGTGCTCTTCTCTTCTTCAGCGACCAGCTCGGTCAGACCACTGGTCGACACCGGCGTTACTGAGTTCCCCGTCGCCACAGACTCGTCCACCTCTTCTTCGGCGTCAGCTGCCGGAACCGGGTCCTCTTCGCCAGTCGTCATCAGCACTCTTCGAAGGTTGACACCCATATCGGCAGTCGCCGTTTGCATTGCGGCTTCAGCGCCCAAACTCGAGGGCAACGTCGCCGACAGAAGCAAGGCGAATAACGCGGCGTAAAAAGCTTGCATACTCGATAAGTGGCTAGATCCAGAATGGCCGAGTCGGTGCGGCAGCACAGGGTGACAGGTATCCCCGCACGCTCAACGACGACTCCGAGTTGGTCGAAATCGGTTGAGCGTATCCTGGATCGTTGTCAACTCGACCACAGTATTGTTTCACCGATAAATGAGGCTGTCGTCGGTTGACGACCGGGACAGGCTGTATAAAACGAGGCAGTTTCATTTCGTTGGCGCCGATAACAGCTTGCCCACAAAACCAAACGAAACTTTCTCGTGTTCATTCGTACAGCCTGTTCCTGCCGTGAAGAGAGGAGGCGTAAAGATATTCGTGACTCGCCCGCCTATCGCCCGTAACAACGAGTTGACCTTTCAGACCCGAATGGGAGCAAAAAGCCACGAGACAGACGCAACCGCCAAACACATGTTGGTGCAGACGAACGTCACAGTGACGCTGACTGTACTGCCACCAGACGAAAAGCTTGTTTGCAAATGCCCGTGTCGAGCGCTTTCCTTGCCTACGTTCGGCCATGAAGAGCACTCAGTGTTCCGTGATAAGTGCTCTATGATCAGGATTTGAAGCAAAAGAACGGGGTACAATGCATCGTTTGCCGATACCGTTGTCAACGAGCGTTGTCAGTGCCGGGCACGCATCCATCCGCTTCGATTCGAGTACAGCAATAACAAGTTGCCGCTTTGACTCGCGAATGGCTGTCTCAAATATTCTTGTACCTTGCTCAAGATCCAAGCGACCTGTGTGTCGTTTTCAACGTGCTCGGATCACGAAAGCGAGTAAACGATCGGCGACGCAACTTCTCACGATGGGTCTTCTTTGCATCGCATCAAGTAAACGATGATGCGGTACTTATAGTGGTAGCGGTGTCATATTTGGGTCAACTTGTGAGTAAACGTCGCGATGAGGAAGAGACGAGGAAGGGTGAGCATAGTATGAATGTCTTCGATAGATACAAAAGCTGGCGCCACGATTGATGCATGTGACCTTGTCTGGCAAGATGAGAATTGATCAGTTCAAGATGCGTTTTCACATAAACTGAGCCAAGATGGGCTCACCAATCCGCTGCGCAAGTTTGAATACAATTGCGTCTTTATATACGAGCAAGTAGCGTTGCCTGTTAGACATTTTGGCTCTTAAGGGCTTTCCGTTTTGTTGCGGAAGTGTACTTTCGATGCATCGGAGATCTTTTTTATGACATCCACAAAGGCATTGTTAGACGCGCAGATTAATACGTTTGTGGTGTTCCGTTCGATGAGGCGCACCTCATGTTGGAAGCCACATAATTTCCTTTGTCGAAGTTGTGTGGTGCGTCTGAGTGGAAGATGTATCTGCAATGAACTGTCCAAGGTACAGAAGGACTGTTGGGACACATGCAAAGATCTACGAGTGACAAGGACGACTCTTCAGAAACCATGGAACGATCTTCAAATAGGATGTATCTACCAGACTAACAACGCTAATATATATTCACTTTATCATTTCCAACCTGCGTTGCAGATCTTGTTTTCCTACACCTCACGACTTCAAGAAAGAATGTTAATCGACTTTAAAGACCCGCTAACCCCGTCTCGGTTGTGGAGCACCAGCTCAATGGCCTTGCACAGGTTTGAGCGTGCGATGCGGCGAGAGCTTTCGTCACCTAGATCAGCAGCCAAGGATTTTCGTCGTTGTAGATTCCGTCTTTTTCTTTGTAACTGGAAAATTCCGTTGCATTGCACTGATGTTCGGTCCAATGTCAATGGGAATACCATCGTAGCAGATTCTACTTTGCAACGTTACTTTCACAGACGATGTTATTGAGAATGTTGCCGTGTAGGTAGTGGTCGACAGCATTCGACGGTACCACGTTCGTTGACTGATACAGCCACAAAGTTGGCCGACAATTTTGCCAAATGGAAATAGGAGCGGACAGCGAGTGGTCAGCAGATCGTACACATATGTATCTTTTTTACGTGATCCTCATGGTTTTTTTCATACCATATGCATATTGACTCGACTGCCAAATATTTCACCTTCCATTTAACAAATTGCTGTTAATTGGATATTGTAAACTTTCTCAGTCTGAAAATGAAATGTTTGTAATGGAGCAAGCGCCTGGTCAACGAATAGTGTGTATAGCCATTATGTCACTATCCAAATGTATGACGTCCCGTTGCAACCTTGCCTTAGCAAAGTGTCGAGCAAGAATGACAGACCAACACCAACATGCTTTCCGTGAATTAAGGTTAGATAGTTGATTTTATTTCTACTACAAAGTATTATTGGTACCTATCACGAGTACGTTGATAAACGTACATAGGTAATTGTGTAAGCATCTAGGTCACTAAATGTGCCAGCCTATCACCAGTCCCATTGTTTTATTCATCCAAACGCGTAGGAACGTTGTGCGTGTTTTGTTTATGTCTTGTTCCACGTGCTTGCCCAGCTTTTACACTCCCACATTCTGTCTGTGACCTCGTCGAGTGATCTTATCGACTGCGAAATTAATATTATGACGCATGTAATGCGCAAGCCATTGATTACTATAATTCAGGCAAGGAGCTTTCGAATCGATGGGTAAAATTATGGCTCGGCTGGTAGGTGCATACCTTCTATTTCAATTTTAACATCCATTTAGGTGGGAGAGGTAGGCGTGTTTATTGAGTGTCGCTCTGTTCAGCTGCGTTGCGTCCATAAGTTTGCATTTATTTATCCATGTTTATGAGCTCCAACATAATGCAGATGTTGATAAAGCTTACCAAAGAATTTGCGAATCTCTTATTTTACCACACTGGTCAATGTAACCACGACATAATAAATCATCTATGTGCGCACCCACTGAATGCCTTTTCACGCCCATCCTTTTGCTGTTGTAATCATTAATGTATGATCAAATTCGTTCGACGCCGAATATAAGCGGTATTACAAAGTAGAAGCTCAATCATATGACAACCACTGTTTTGGAACAGTTAAATTACTTGTTATTATAATACTAATTGATTCTTTTGACATCTATATCTGTCTAAAACGGCTGGGGCGACATTCATACCAGTCGGTCGCTCACATGTCGTGTACAGCATTCCTTAAGAGCATCTTCGCATACGCCCTGGAAACGTCGCCTCAAATTGTTGAGATGCTCATTATAATCGAATTTACGCCAATAAACCGGACATGTCTTCCTTTACATATATAAACATGAACTAACTTAACACGATTAGCATTAAAATCATATCGTGGCGTTTATATATCGTCTAAATACGTACCCAGCACAATCTGCTTCTGAAAAGTATTCATCGACGAGGTCGCTACTTCGCTATATCGATTTTATGCAAATATATGCGATTTAGGGCAAAAATGCAGCTTACTACAATCTTGTATGTATTTGTTTTACAGGCTTCACAGTGGAGCAACCAACTCAACATTACAAAAAGGTTTGTAGCTAATCGCGCAAATTAAGTGCATTTTAAAACCATTGTCCTTACGATAAAGCTCGCAGAATATAGTATTTTCAATATATTTTTTACCGTTCTTTTGCCGATGTCAACCGAATGCAGCACAATCTTGAAACCTTGCGCTCTGTATCGCCTCATAATGTTCCTATGGGATAGCCTTTGACGCAGGGCAATGTCACTTAATATGCCATGCTGAAAAGGGTATTACTTGCTTCACTGTACGTCACATCAACTCGACACTCCAAATTTCCCTTGACATGACGTTTCATCTCGAGCGATTGCCCAGTGGCTCTTACGTCTTCAACGTATACTTAAAGCAATATGTGTCCAGCATCAGCACCTGATATAGATGCTCGAAGCATGCTCGAATACTTCATGGACGATAGAGGGCTTTTTATAATTGAACATTTTACATCTTCCGTTCTAAGGTCCGTAGTTCGACTTACGAGCTTATAATAGTCAACTTTGCGGATCTTCTTGCATGATGTTCAGTATCATAATGTACAAAATGTACTTTAATTCACCATATAGATTAGCAGCGACTACGTCAACGTAGTCGATCCTCCGATTGCAATAAAATTAAGGCTTTCATTATGCATGTGCGACATATTATACGATGAGAAATATTCGCATAGGCAATGCCGTATTTTGTCGAGGCCATTTATCAAGAAATTAAAGACTGTTTGTTCTCGATCAAACAATCGGAATTTATTTATTGTAAGCACCAGTATTAATGCAACAGGGCGCTGGTAACTTAAGATATTTAGCAGGTCTGTATAGATCGCGAAGTGGCATCTTGGAGATCATGGCTTATGATTGCTTAGCGTCAATAAATATTGAGCAGAAACAATGCTTGATTTCAAATAGATAATGAATCGGACAAGTCGCAGACTTGAGCCACCTCAAAGCCTGCAAGCCACCACTCTGTAAAATCAGCTCACATGTAAAGTTTCTTGTATCATAGTTACTATAATAATAGATACAATTGAAGTCAAGAAATGAAGTTTTGAAAAGAATCATCACAATAGTGGAGTGTTATTCATATATGTCTCGTGATTCTGACTCTTCACTGGCTCTTAGACGACCGAATATCAGGGGGGTACTTCGCTTCCGTGCTTGAACCTTCATCACCTTGTGTACTCGTCGGTAGGGCGGGCTGAACTCTTCCAAAAAGAATCGTGTGGAAAAACTTAACCGTTTTTGAGACGAGTTAGTGATCGTATGGAATACATACAAACGACCACGGGTGCTGGATAAGTGTCGCCTTGATCTCTACGAGATCGCCTTGTCCAAAGCAGATGCTTGATTCGCGAGTCTTCTGACCACTTAAGCCGTCTCGCGATCTTGCACTCTGCATTCAATCGCAACTGAGGGGTTTTGATGATATCTTGCGCTCCTGGCTAAATAATCTAGGAGTGATCTTCTCAGTGGCCAGCTAATCTTTTCAGGCGTTGGGAGTCCAAATAATCCTACCCGGATAAAGGACAAAATTTGGCACTTATATGTAAATTGATTCCATTTCAAAGTTATCAAACTAGAGTCTAAACCTTTGACTGAACCTATTCATTTCATAAGGAGAAAACGTCACGTGTCGTTCTGTGCTGTCGATGTTTGATCTTTCAATGTATTTGGTTTTCCACGCCAGATTACCGTGATATTATCATGCAAAAAACATATTGTACGAGATCGCGTTACCTAAGATCACTTCTTTAAGATCGCGTCTTCCAAGATCACATCGCTCAAGATTGCGGTGTCCAAGGTCGCTTGGCCTGAGATAACGGTGTGTAGCCCCCCCCACTATGTGGCTCACCCACTGCAAAATAGTGCTTAGTTGCCCGCGACATGCGGTCTAAACTTCTTGATCCAGTCACTGCTAATCCGTTTTCAGAATCAAATCTTACGCCCAATATATTTTGTATTGCAACGTATGAATGGTAGGGTCATGATGTTGACTAGTTCAGCTCAAATTTACATCAATTACTTCCGCTTCGTAAATTTGCCCTACATGCGACAAGTTTTGAGAGCTCGTCAGTTTTAGATAGCCATTGCAGCAAGGAATATACTTATTGGACTTAAAGATATATATCTATAACCTTCAACAATCATAGAAGTTGCTCGCTGTTGTCTCCACACATCAGATTGGTAAACAACTTTCCTCTGCAGAGTCTCAGGTAATAGATATTTCTGCTGGAAAAGAAACATTATCATTAATTCTACCATTCCATATTTGTGCTATTTGAAATCGACGATCAAAACAATTTGTTAATTCTACCAAAAATCATGATGGATAATGCAACGACAAACGAGACCACACGTTCGACCACCCTCTTGTCGAGGCTACTAAATCAAGAGTTGCATTACGCGTAGCGTGGAAAAAGGATCCATCGTCCACTAGTAACATAGTGCATGAGACCGCTATTGTTAGGTGGACCGCCAAGTCCGGACAGGAGAAACGAGATATCCTAGACTCGTAATGATAGCAGTATACGCTAGTTCCATGTTCAGAGAAAGAATAAAAGACATAAAGATTCCTCCTTGGCCAAATAAAAGATATGTTATAAACTCAAATACTTCCTAGCTGCCTATAAGTAATTGCTCACGACTTGAGGAGTCAACAAACCCGTAGAGATTCTTGTCTCAGAGTAGACTATCAGCGATTAAGAGTACTAAGTGACAACTAGCGTTCAGGAGTACACGCTATAAGGAAGGTATAGACTATCAGGTTGGAATGACTTTTTATTAAGACACGTATAGCGCACGTATCGATAGAAACTGAAAATGGTTTGATTTCATAATTGTCTGCGATAGTTACATAATTGATCTGAGAACACACCATTAAGGTTCTAACATCTAATTTAGTAATACCGACATGGCTAATTTCGCAACGAGATGTGCTGCGCACAACACTGTCTGACGTATATAGGAAATGTGCGCGTTGGACAATGCGTGTTCAACTGTCGGAAGACAAGTGAACCCTGATATTTGAGACACCAGGTTGAAGTAGCGTGAGCTTTAATAAAAGAATTCTAAAAGCTGGTATATGTCTATACTTAGCAGCACAACTAGGAGAGTAAGACAAACAGCGGCAGAGATAGCGATAATTTAATTTCCATATTGTGCTGCAAAAGAGAAGCGCTGGTAACTATGAGTTTAAAATTCTTATATCTGGTATATTACGAACTGTTTTGCACATACTAGTTTGTGGTACTGATTGAAGTATGGTTCACTATAATCTGACAAGACACTGTATTGCTGCTGTCGAATTATTGACTACAAAATGCCTCCTAAAAAAGACGTGTTGTAGTCGATAATTTGCCAGCAGCTATACAGTATCTCATCGAATCATCGATAGTGACATAGCGATGCGGTTAATAATAGGAGATATAAATTAACCGGATAGCTATTACACTAATGAGTGAAGAGCTAGCACACTTAAAAACGGTAGCGCGTGTTATATAAAAGAAGAAGTGCATTTAATATTGTCTATTCATTCATAACATTGTCTCTCACACTATTTCTCAATGCGTGTCGAGAAATTTTACACCAGGCATGTATATACAGATTGCCCATAAGTGTACTGCGTTGGTGGTATCACTAGATCACACCATGGCCACTTTGGACCATGAGTCGTGCGTTATAACTACGACGACAAGGTTCGCAGCTGATTTGATCCTTTGATGTTTGCTCAAAAAATGTTAAAGGCAACGTCGTGTTTATTTTTATATTTGGCAATAAAATCTTTACCACATAACCATAATCAAAATCTGCTTACCACTCGCTGCCCGCTTCTATTTCCATTTGGCAAAATTGTCGGCCAACGTAGTGGCTGTATCAGTCAACGAACGTGGTACCGTCGAATGCTGTCGACCACTACCTACACGGCAACATTCTCAATAACATCGTCTGTGAAAGTAACGTTGCAAAGTAGAATCTGCTACGATGGTATTCCCATTGACATTGAACCTAACATCAGTGCTATGCAACGGAATTTTTCCAGTTACAAAGAAAAAGACGGAATCTACAACGACGAAAATCCTTGGCTGCTGATCTAGGTGACGAAAGCTCTCGCCGCATCGCACGCTCAAACCTGTGCAAGGCCATTGAGCTGGTGCTCCACAACCGAGACGGGGTTAGCGGGTGTTTAAAGTCGATTAACATCCTTTCTTGAAGTCGTGAGGTGTAGGAAAACAAGATCTGCAACGCAGGTTGGAAATGATAAAGTGAATATATATTAGCGTTGTTAGTCTGGTAGATACATCCTATTTGAAGATCGTTCCATGGTTTCTGAAGAGTCGTCCTTGTCACTCGTAGATCTTTGCATGTGTCCCAACAGTCCTTCTGTACCTTGGACAGTTCATTGCAGATACATCTTCCACTCAGACGCACCACACAACTTCGACAAAGGAAATTATGTGGCTTCCAACATGAGGTGCGCCTCATCGAACGGAACACCACAAACGTATTAATCTGCGCGTCTAACAATGCCTTTGTGGATGTCATAAAAAAGATCTCCGATGCATCGAAAGTACACTTCCGCAACAAAACGGAAAGCCCTTAAGAGCCAAAATGTCTAACAGGCAACGCTACTTGCTCGTATATAAAGACGCAATTGTATTCAAACTTGCGCAGCGGATTGGTGAGCCCATCTTGGCTCAGTTTATGTGAAAACGCATCTTGAACTGATCAATTCTCATCTTGCCAGACAAGGTCACATGCATCAATCGTGGCGCCAGCTTTTGTATCTATCGAAGACATTCATACTATGCTCACCCTTCCTCGTCTCTTCCTCATCGCGACGTTTACTCACAAGTTGACCCAAATATGACACCGCTACCACTATAAGTACCGCATCATCGTTTACTTGATGCGATGCAAAGAAGACCCATCGTGAGAAGTTGCGTCGCCGATCGTTTACTCGCTTTCGTGATCCGAGCACGTTGAAAACGACACACAGGTCGCTTGGATCTTGAGCAAGGTACAAGAATATTTGAGACAGCCATTCGCGAGTCAAAGCGGCAACTTGTTATTGCTGTACTCGAATCGAAGCGGATGGATGCGTGCCCGGCACTGACAACGCTCGTTGACAACGGTATCGGCAAACGATGCATTGTACCCCGTTCTTTTGCTTCAAATCCTGATCATAGAGCACTTATCACGGAACACTGAGTGCTCTTCATGGCCGAACGTAGGCAAGGAAAGCGCTCGACACGGGCATTTGCAAACAAGCTTTTCGTCTGGTGGCAGTACAGTCAGCGTCACTGTGACGTTCGTCTGCACCAACATGTGTTTGGCGGTTGCGTCTGTCTCGTGGCTTTTTGCTCCCATTCGGGTCTGAAAGGTCAACTCGTTGTTACGGGCGATAGGCGGGCGAGTCACGAATATCTTTACGCCTCCTCTCTTCACGGCAGGAACAGGCTGTACGAATGAACACGAGAAAGTTTCGTTTGGTTTTGTGGGCAAGCTGTTATCGGCGCCAACGAAATGAAACTGCCTCGTTTTATACAGCCTGTCCCGGTCGTCAACCGACGACAGCCTCATTTATCGGTGAAACAATACTGTGGTCGAGTTGACAACGATCCAGGATACGCTCAACCGATTTCGACCAACTCGGAGTCGTCGTTGAGCGTGCGGGGGATACCTGTCACCCTGTGCTGCCGCACCGACTCGGCCATTCTGGATCTAGCCACTTATCGAGTATGCAAGCTTTTTACGCCGCGTTATTCGCCTTGCTTCTGTCGGCGACGTTGCCCTCGAGTTTGGGCGCTGAAGCCGCAATGCAAACGGCGACTGCCGATATGGGTGTCAACCTTCGAAGAGTGCTGATGACGACTGGCGAAGAGGACCCGGTTCCGGCAGCTGACGCCGAAGAAGAGGTGGACGAGTCTGTGGCGACGGGGAACTCAGTAACGCCGGTGTCGACCAGTGGTCTGACCGAGCTGGTCGCTGAAGAAGAGAAGAGCACCGAAGAGCAAGAAAACAAAGAGGAGGAGGAGGAGGAGGAGGAGGAAGAGGAGGAGGAGGAGGAGGAAGAAGAGGAAGAGGAGGAGGAAGAAGAGGAAGAAGAGGAAGAAGAGGAAGAGGAAGAGGAGGAGGAGGAGGAGGAGGAGGAGGAGGAGGAGGAGGAAGAGGAAAAGAAAAAAGAGGAGGAAAAAACGGATCCATCGTCAGTCATCAAGTCGTCGGAAGCAGCGGGTGTCGATGAAGAGAAGGAAGAAGAGGAGAACACTACTCCTGCTTTGCCCACCGAAGAGTAGGTTCACGAACAAGACAAACGACCCCACTACAGCTTTGCGCATGGTCTTGCCAGAGGGGATGTCTGAAAAAGACACAGGCTTTGACTCCGATACCAGTTTTTGGAACGCTGGTGGGTGAGTCAGCAAGTGTGGCTGAAGGAGGGGAGGAAGTCGAAGGAGAGGAGAACAAGAGCACCGAAGCTCGTTGAGAATGCCGTCACTGCGAAGAAAACGGCGAAGGAAGGTGGAGAGAGTCGGCATACTGAAGAGACCTTCGTCGACTTGTCTGAAAGCACCGGGGACGAAGAGGTGATGACGGGGCGGTGTTTGGGAGAGTGACTGGGTCGACGACGTCTTCGAGGACAAGCAAGATGGTTGAGGTAGTAGTGGCGTTACAAACAATACAAATACGCGATTTTATCTGATACAGTAGTCCCACGTGTGTTTGACAGTCAATCCGATATACTCGCATCGAGGAGGTTCTCCAGTCGTCCGTCATTCCTCGTGTCTCCGTCAATATCGACTTCGAGGACAAAGTGAAGAACCGAGTTTAATCGATTCTGAATGCCTTTTATTTGACACCTCCGATGGGAGCTTGTTAGATGCGGAAACTGGCGACACCCCGGCATCTCGTGTACGGTCGTTTTGGTGCTGAAGTGCAACTCGCATAGGCCCGTCATACTTGGGATATGGTTGCCGAGCGATTTTCAGGTGACTAGTTCTATCCATAAGGACGACATCAAAACATGCGATGCGACGTTTCTCTCGGATCGTCATACGATTTTTCTATCGCTCGAATGTAGTGCACAAAAGCTTCAGCGACCGAGAGGCTGTGTCTGACCAGGTGACAGCTGCCACATCAGGTTTATGCAATGAGGAGCCGAGACGTAGAACTGCTCAATGAACAAGGTTTTGCAGTTTTCAAAACAGGACACTAGATCCTTCGATTGGATCGTACGTACGATGTAACGGGGCAGCCCGTTACATGAAATTGTCACTTTAAGGAAAGTGACAATAAAGAATATAAAGATGGATATTCTTTAAACAATATCACCAAAGTGGTGATATTGAAGGGTCGACCAAAGGGTCTGTTCATTGGTTGATATCGTGATGATATCAACCCACCAATCGCCGCAAGACGCGCGCAATGAGTGGTGACGAGACGTCACCATACATCCAGTTATATTAGTATAGTTAAACTAAGTCAAACGAAGAGACAGTAGTTAAAAGACTTAATTATATTAATATAACAGTTCTACTTTTACCCTACCTACGCTTCCTCGCTTGCCACGTATACGTGCGTCGGGGAACCCAAAACCCTTGCGTTAAGTTACGCAAGGGTGTGCCCCGTTACACCTGGTAGCACTTTGTAGTCCTTCCAAGGACCACATCATCCAACATGAACATGTTGGATGAAGAAGACACCTTTCACGCCACGCGTGAAGGGTTTACCCATTTGAGTGACATCGAATGGGGTGCGGTAGAACGAATGAGTTCTACCGTAGGCGAACTCGTCGTTAGCGCCATGTTGGAGTCTCTAGACAGAGACCAACAACATGCCGCTATTGCCAAGTTCATTCAGAATGAACTTTCTCTCGAGAGGGAGAAAGTAGCCTTGCTTCACCAGCAAGGCTCTCAACAGGCCGAGCAGTTGAGAGAACTCGGTGCTCAACAGACGGAGCTGTTGAGACAGCAGCAATTCCATGCTGCTGTGGGCGGGACGGCGCATGCGCGTCGTCCCGAAGTCATGAAAGTTGACATCTCCAAGTACAGTGGAGTCTCGGAGGACTCCCTGTTACTATGGTTTGCCCTTAGGGCTCGTCGCGTCTAAGATGAGCAAATGAAACTCACATTTGCTCGGACGCACTTGGCAGGGCGTGCCAAAACTTGGTCCCTGGGACTCGAGAGTAGCGACCAAAACCTGTTTAGGTCGCTAGATGACTTCAAGTCCCGGCTCAGACAAACGTTTGAGCCGCCACGTGCTGAGTTCAGGGCTCGTTCAGAGCTCCTGAAACTCAAGCAGAATAAGCGTGATGTGCACGCTTACGCACAACATATACGACTCCTTGCGAGTAGTATAACTGCTAACCCAGTACATGAACACACGTTGATTACGGTGTTCATGCAAGGGATCGCAGAGGGGCCCGTCAGGAGCCATCTGTTCCGCCTTGAGCTGAATACGCTTGAAGAAGCGATATCAGCCGCGGAACAGGAAGACTTTAGCATGAGACAGGCTCATGCTAGCTCAAACTCTTATCGTCCACCGAGACGACAAGAGATCGGAGGTCCAGAACCAATGGACCTCTGCTATGTTGAGAGCGAGAGACCTCGCTCTACAAACAACAAGCGATTGCAGAGGTGCAATCGCTGTCAGAAGTTAGGGCACTACGCATACGAGTGTAGTGCTCCACGTCCAGTACCAAACAGTACTGAGCGAAATGGACGACCATTCGCCAGAAAGGGCAATGGGCGTGGGTCCAGCGCTGTTGCGAAGCCGCAACAGCGAGACGGACCATCAAAAAATGGTCGGGGTCAGTAGGTGCGGAGCGCCCTACTGATCCAGCAACCTCAAGAGAATTTGCAAATCTCTTGACGAAAGTTGCTCCAGATCCACAGTCATTGTGTGTCTCTGCACCTGGTGATGACGTTTTGCTCATCACCTTGAAGTTGGAAGCGACAAATGATTTGTCGCTTCGTGCCCTAGTAGACTGTGGGGCGTCGAACAACTTTGTTCGTCGCCAGTCACTAGAGGGTCGTAGGATCAAGTTCGTTGAGCGCGACATTCCCCTCACAAGGATGACGGTGCGCCTTGCAACAGGCGCATCGATAACCGTTGAGAAACGTGTAGTAGGAATCCACTACACGTTAGAGGGCGAACAGTACGATGATGATTTCATCGTACTAGATCTGGATGACAAATTTGATGTCATCCTGGGATTACCTTGGCTCAGAAGGTACGAGCCAAGGGTGAGCTGGCAGCATCGATCCGTGAAGATGCCTGCTGCTTGTTCATCAGATGGCCATCTGATGAACATCTTGGAGCGTCCACAAGCGTGTGGATGTTCTGCGAGTGAGTGCGATGGCCTCACTTGCGGTACGGTCGTTAGCACGAATGCACAAGATCACAGTGTAGTTGATCACTACACTGTGGAGCAAGCTCCCGGCGGCTGTACAGATGTACAGGCTGCGCCGAAGGTCCACCACTCGAATAAGTCGAGTGGACCGGGACATGGATGCATGACTAGCGGGCAGCATCTTAGAAGAAAGAAACCTGTTGCGCCAAGGGGCAACATGAAAATCCTAAGTCGACTGGAGAGTCGACCGTAGAGGATCGGTGCCTGACTGTGGTTGCACAGCCACAGTCGGAAGACGTCGAGGGAATAAGTCCCCACGTACTTGAGGAAGGAATTCCTCAAGAGTCGCTTACTGAGGGATTAGGCCTTCAGCAACCTGTGGAAGCAAGTTCCCAGGAAGAAACCGAGACGTTGAACGTCTTGGTTAATGACGGATCAAGCGTAGGCGCTTATACGCTTGATCTGATTGTGCCTCCGAAGTTGACTTCGGAAATTACTCAGTTGCCAACGCTAGAACCGAAACGGTTCTTGCGTGATCTGCGCAGTGGCAACGTCAAGCAGATACTGCATACTCGTCACAGAGGATGAGTATGTGGCCGATATTCGGTCGGCTACAGTATTTGCTGAGAACGAACGGGTTCTCAGCAGCTCATCGATGGACGAAAGTGTCCTCGATGAGAAGACTCGGATTGAGCGATACACGTCTCAATCCCGGTAGTCACTTCAGGCAAATCCTTTGTATAAGCATTTGATCGAATTCAGGGATGTGTTTCCTGAATCCGTACCTTGCGAGTTGCCTAAGGACAAAGGAACTCGACACGAGATCGCTCTCAAACCGGGCTCGAAGTACTGTGCCATGAAGCAGTGGCCACTGCCTCGTGAACAAGTACTAGCGATCGACAAGTTCTTTGCCGATCGCTTAGCAGCGGGCCATGTGAGGGAATCAACATCCCCTCACAGCTCTCGGACCTTCTGTGTGCGAAAGGCTACAGGCAGGTGGAGGATAGTGCACGCATTCAACAAGTTCATGCTGCAACAATACCGGCTCAGACGCCGATACAGAGGAAGGACGTAATCATAGATGGTATGTCTAAGAGTACCATCTTCTCGTCCATGGATCTGATGGATGGATTCTATCAGGTCCTCATGCGTGAACGGGACATCCCGTTCACAGCAGTGATTACCCCCAGCGGTATACTGTGGGAGTGGCTAGGTATGCCACAGGGGCTGAGCAATGCCCCTGCAACATTCAACAGATGTGTTACAAATCTGTTGAGACCAGTGCGGGATTTCGCACCGAGTTAATTTGACAATGTATCCGTCCATAGCCGGGCTTTGGACGGAAAGACGGACGTTGAAGTTCACAGTACTTACGTTCGTCAGGTTCTTCAACTTATGCGCAAGTATAAGTTGTACGCCAACCTCAAGAAGTGTATATTCGCGGCTAGCGAAATACCACTTCTTGGGTGCATCGTGGGTAAACACGGCGTACGCCCTGATCCCGAAAAGATCAAGGCGATCACCGACTGGCCAGTGCCAGTCGATGTCAAGGGACTAAGGAAGTTCCTTGGTCTTGCGGCGTACTTGCACAAGTACTCGCGCAACTACGCCGAGATGACTGTTCATCTTTCTTGCTTGCTCAAGAAAAATGTCAAGTGGTCATGGAACGCTGAGTGCCAGCGTTCCTTTTAAGGTATCAAGCAAAGCTTGATGCAATCGCTAATATTGGCGATTGCAGATCAGGACAGACCGTTTCATGTGGTCTGTGACGCCAGCGATTTCGCAATCGGCTGTGCGTTAATGCAGTTCGATACAGATGGCGCGGAGCGCGTCATCTGTTATCAGTCGCGTCAGCTGCAAGCAGCTGAGCGTAACTACCCAGTGCATGACAAGGAACGCCTTGCCATGAAATACGCACTGGCTAAGTTTCGCGTCTATCTCTTGGGAGATAGACCGTTTGTTGTCTACACGGACCATGCGTCATTACGCACGGCCGTAAACAGCCCACACCTCTCGCAAAGAATGGCGAGGTGGCTGTCTTTCTTCGCGGAGTATAACTTCTCCGTGGAGTATAAACCAGGACGACTCAATGTCGTCGCTGATGCGCTTTCGCGCCGGCCCGATTTCGAGCCGGACGCACAATCCAACAGTGAGGATAAGCCCACTGTTGCGACACTGTCAGTCAGTGTCCCGTCGTCAAGTAAGCTTGACGACGTACGAAAGGCATACGCGGAAGATAAGGATCTTCTGCGATTGATGGATCATCTGGTGAATCCATCCAGTAAATCCATGAGGGATTTACCGGCTTTGTACCGATCCTCATCGGATCGGTATAGTACACGCAACGGATTGCTGTACTATACAGCTGTTGCCGACGACACGCCTCGTGTCGTCGTACCCGCTCATCATGATTTGCGTTTGCGCATCATGTATGAGTGTCACGATGCCCCAACAAGCGGCCATCGTGGAAGGGAAAAGACTTACCTCACGGTAAGTCGTGACTTTTACTGGCCCCGACAGTATCAGTTTGTTCTCAAGTACATACGTGCTTGCAAGGTTTGTCAACGGGTGAAGCCTAGTCCTTCATCCCGTGCGCCATTGCAGCCTCTGCCTGTTCCGACAGAGTGCTGGCAGTCCGTTTCCATGGACTTCGTCTTCGGGTTTCTCGAAGACGCTCACAAGAATAATGGTATTCTTGTGTTTGTTGACCGATTCAGCAAGATGGTCCATCTTGCTGCTGTCCCTGAGTCGATCAAGGCTCAAGGTTGTGCTCGTGTCTTTCTATACACGGTCTTTAGACTCCACGGGTTACCCCGTGAGCTCGTATCCGACCGTGACCCTCGGTTCACGGCGGCATTTTGGCAAACCGTGTTCCGTACTCTCGGAACACGATTAAAGATGTCCACTTCTGACCATCCAGAAACAGATGGTCAGACGGAACGTGCGAACCGTGTCCTCGAAGAGATCCTTCGAGGATATGTCCACTCGTTTCCGAGTTGGAGCGAATTCCTACCCATGGTGGAATTCGCCATCAATAATTCGGTGCATGCTTCCACACAGCACACACCGTTTTACGTGAATGGCCTACGACATCCACGAGTCCCCACTCTTATAGAGTGTGACTCTGGGTGAAGGGGAGAGGAACTCGCTCGAGCAAAAACCGTTTTGGCTCTTGCTCATCACATGTCGACGCAAACGTCGTCACGTATGATGCCGATGTCGATCAAGTCGACATCGATGAAGAAGATCATCTCAATAATAGCAATGACGCGATTATTGATTCGGAAGATGATGACGATGCTGGTATATTCAGCATCGCCAACGGTTATGTCAGCGAGGATGAAGACAACCTCGCTGAAGAAGAGAGCATTCTCTTAGCAGTGCGCACGAAGCGCACTGAAATACAAAACACAGAGTCAGCAGAGAACTTCCTGCTGACTCGAGAAGCGGTAGTCCGTTTCGTTCAGGACTCCATCGCAAATGCGGTGGACCGTCAGAAACGGAACGCAGACAAGAATGGAAGAGCAAATGTTCTTTCATTTAAAGTTAATGAACTAGTACTACTGTCTACGGTAAACTTACCTGGACATGCAGTCACTAGTGTCGGCAGTAGTAAACTACTGCCGAAATACATTGGGCCATTTCGAGTGTTGCATCGCAAGGGCAATGCATACACACTCGAATTGCCACGTAGGATGCGCACGCATCCTACGTTTTACGTGGGGAGGCTTAGGTCGTACTGTCAGTACGAGCCTTCTTCTTCCGATGAAGATAGCCCCCACGTTCAAGAACATTCATCAAGTTCTTGCGTTCGCGCTCCAGACGATCCGTCTGGTCGCGCAGATATGATACCTCGGAACTCAACCGAGATATCTCCCCGCGAGCTGTCGCCAGCTCGCCGAATAGGGAGCGGACATCCCGCTCGACCTGAAGCTGCGCTGTGGCATAGTCGGCGCGATCCCTCGCCCGATCAGCCTCGTGACCCTTGCGGTTCTTCCGCACGGTATAGGTCAAAGCGTAGCGCCGGTCGCGCTTGTGCTTCAAGTCATCGCGCAATTCATCGATTGCGCGATCCATCTCGTAAGGGTCGAGATGGTGAACCGAATCATCTGGAGGAGGTCTTTCCTCCTCCTTCACATCCTTTGGTGGATGCGCACGGTGATCAACGCTTTCTAGTGGAGCGTATCTTGAATCACCGTGACGATTCAGGATCAAGGACGAGCTACCTCGTCCAGTGGTGGGGGTATCCACCCTCTTGGAACATCTGGGAGCCCCGCTCTCAGCTGTTGATGGATGTTGAAGGTCTCGTCCGCCAGTATGACGAGACCCATCCGATGAGTCCTGTGGCCCATCGGTAAACACGCGCCCTAGGCGCTTGTAGACGGATCGCAAGTTTGCAATCGCGTCACGCATCTCAGCCGAGATGTGTGCCCTTCCCCAGGGCGAATCTAGGGAATACACATCCCTATGTGCACGCTGCGAGTTGTCAACACAACTCGCACAAGGGTCTCCCCATGTGAGGCAAGAAATGCCTGCCTCACTCGATAAACAATGCAACCGGTACCTAGCACCGGTTGGCGTTCGCCTTTCGAACCTGAGGCGTGTCGCCTCAAGTTTCTTGAGCCACCCTTCTCGTCCAAAATTCTTTACGTTTTGGACGAACGCGTTCCACGCAGCCAAAAGCGAGGCCTTGTCACGCTTTTGGTTGCTGTTGTACCATCGATGTCTAAGGAAGACATCGAGATAAAAGTCTTCCTCAGCGCAAAAGTTCTTCGCGCTGGAACTCAAGCCGTGAAGCTCGGTTGCATCGAATAAGGGTATTCGATGGTGTTGGCCTGTCTCGTGAGACAGGCTATTGATGAGCCGTTCGGGCAAACGCCACGGCTTCAACTCATCGCGCTTCACAGTGGTACCCTTGTCGGTACCACGGCTCCCAGATTGACGACAGCTCGCGCCATCGTCATCACGCTCGTGCGAAGACGCACGAGCCGGTGGTGGTGAGGAATAGAATTCATCACCACCCTGATCATCATCATCACTGCCGAACAGACTGTGATGCAAATCACGAGTCCGTTCGTTCGGCAGTGGTCTTGGCGAATACTGAGGCGTCGCCGGTGAGCGAGACGCCTCTGGAGCATTGCCCGAGTCAGACACGTCTGACTCGCCAGAGTAGATGACCTCTACATTTGAGTCATCGTGCGCACGCGGTGTGATACCGCGTGCACCTGCAGCACCTGTTGCTGCAGGCGGAGAACGAGCAGCAGACGACGAATAGTCTGCCGCAGAGGCTGGCACAGCACCGGGCTGTGTGGGTCTTGAGTCACCTCGCATAGACATGTTAACTATGCGAGGTCAAGCGGAAAGTGAATGGAACGGACCCAACAAGTGCTCCCTGTCCCAATGGTGGCCAACGGGTGGCCTCCATATTTTCGATAGTCACACGGTGACTATCAGTTAAGAAGGGGTGATGTAACGGGGCAGCCCGTTACATGGAATTGTCACTTTAAGGAAAGTGACAATAAAGAATATAAAGATGGATATTCTTTGAAAAATATCACCAATGGTGGTGATATTGATGGGTCGACCAAAGGGTCTGTTCATTGGTTGATATCGTGATGATATCAACCCACCAATCGCCGCAAGACGCGCGCAATGAGTGGTGACGAGACGTCACCATACATCCAGTTATATTAGTATAGTTAAGCTAAGTCAAACAGAGAGACAGTAGTTAAAAGACTTAATTATATTAATATAACAGTACTACTTTTACCCTAACTACTCTTCCTCGCTTGCCACGTGTACGTGCGTCGGGCACCCCAAACCCTTGCGTTAAGTTACGCAAGGGTGTGCCCCGTTACATACGATGTAACGGGGTGAGCCCGTTACATTAAAATTGATATTTTCGTATCAATTTTGAATATTAGCTATTCAGATAACGTTCAATTGACTTTACTCGTAAGGAGTAAGGTTGAAGGAATATTACCCCCGAGGGCAATATTTCTTTGATGGGTTGCTCCACCTGATGGTTGATTTTCACGGTACATCAACCAGATCAACCACCAATTGCTGCTGGACGCGCGCAATGTGTGGTGAGCAAGAAACCCACATAGGAGATTGTAGTTTAATATAGTTAGCTCAAGACAAAAGATGGTTCATTAAGAAACATAACTATAATAAATACAGTTCTACTTTTTCCTTTAGACAGAACTTTCGAGCTCTGCCTACTTTGCTGAACGTCCTCAAGCCACGTATACGTGACGTCGGGTGCATACAACGTTGTGTTAAATTGACACAAGGCATGCCCCATTACACCTTGTAGCACTTAGTAGTCTGTACAGCGACCACATGCACCTCATCCAACATGTTTATGCTGGATGAGGAGGAGAGCTTTCACGCCACGCGTGAGGACGTTAATATTTTGCAACATCGAATGGAGGGCGGTAGAACGAATGAGTTCTACCGTCGGCGAAACCGCCATTAGCGCCATGTTGGACTCTCTCAACAAAGACCAACAACATTTCGCAATAGCCAGGTTCATTGCAATTGAACTTGTTGTTGAAAGAAAAGGGGTAGCCTTGCTTCACCAGCAAGGCTCTCAACAGGTTGATCTGTTGAGAGAACTAGATGCTCAACAGACAGAGCTTTAGAGACATCAGCAATACAATGCTGCTGTGGGCGGGACGACACACACCTGTTGTCTCGAAATCTTAAAGGGTGATATCTCCAAGTACAGAGGAGTCGAGGGTGACTCCCTGTTGTTATGGTTCGTCGAACGAGACATAGCCATAAAGGCACGTCTTATCGACGATGAGAAAATAAACTCACATATGATCAAACCAACTTGGCAGGACGTGCCAAGACTTGGGCCTTAGGGCTCGAGATGAGCGACCCATATGCTTTCGATTCGCTAGAATCCTATGAGACGCGGCTCAAACAAACGTTTAAACCACCTCGGGATAAGCTCAGGGCCCGATCAGAGCTCCTATCACTCAAAAAGGGTAAGCGTGATGTGCCTCTTATGCTCAGAATATACAACTCCTCGCGAGTATTATTACTGCTAATCCTGTACATGTACACACATTAATTACTGTGCTCATTCAAGGGCTCGGAGATGGCCCCTTCAGGAATCACCTTTTCCGCTTAGAGCTGGATACGCTTGAACAAGCAATCCAGCTGCGGAACAGAATGACTTAAGCATGAGACAGGCTCATGCTAGCTCGAGCTCTTATCGTCCACTGAGACGACAAGAGATCGGAGGTCCAGAACCAATGGACCTCTGTTATGTTGAGAGCGAGAATCTTCGCTTTTTCAACAACAACAAGCTATTGGAAAAGTGCAATTGCTGTCAGAAGTTAGGGCACTGCGCATATGAGTGTAGTGTCCCACGCCCAGTACCAAACAATGCTGAGCGAAATGACCTACCATTTGCCAAAAAGAGCAATGGGCGTAGGTCCAACGCTGCTGCGAAACCGCAACAGCTAAGCGGACCATCAAAAATTCGTCGGAATCGGTGGAAGGGGCACCCTACTGATCCAGCAACCTCAAGAGAATTTGCAAATCTCTTGACGAAAGTTGCTCCAGATACACAATTGTTGCGTGTCTCTGCACCTGGTGATGAATTATCACTCATCAACTTGAAGGTAGAAATAACAAAATATTTGTCATTTTGCGCCCTAGTCGACTTTATGTCGTTCAACAACTTTGTTCGTCGCCAGTCACTAGATGTTGGAAGACTAAACTTCTTCGAGCGAGAGATCCCTCCGACGAGGACGACGGTGCGCCTAGGGACAGGCGCATCGATCACTGTAAAAAATGTCTTGTCGAAATCCACTTTCACATTAAACGACGAACAGTACGATAATGATTTCATCGTATTGGATTTGGATGGCAAGTCCGGCGTCATCCTAGGTCTGCCTTGGTTCAGGAGATACGAACCAAGCGTAAGCTGGCAGCATCGATCAGTAACAATGTCTGGCACTTGTTCATCACATGGCCATCTGATGAACGTCATGGAGCGTTCACAAGCGTGTGGTTGTACTGCGAGTGAGTACGATGGCCTCACTTGCGGTACGGTCGTTAGCACGAATGCACAAGATCACAGTGTAGTTGATCACTACACTGTGGAGCAAGCTCCCGGCGGCTGTACAGATGTACAGGCTGCGCCGAAGGTCCACCACTCGAATAAGTCGAGTGGACCGGGACATGGATGCATGACTAGCGGGCAGCATCTTAGAAGAAAGAAACCTGTTGCCCCAAGGGGCAACATGAAAATCCTAAGTCGACTGGAGAGTCGACCGTAGAGGATCGGTGCCTGACTGTGGTTGCACAGCCACAGTCGGAAGACGTCGAGGGAATAAGTCCCCACGTACTTGAGGAAGGAATTCCTCAAGAGTCGCTTACTGAGGGATTAGGCCTTCAGCAACCTGTGGAAGCAAGTTCCCAGGAAGAAACCGAGACGTTGAACGTCTTGGTTAATGACGGATCAAGCGTAGGCGCTTATACGCTTGATCTGATTGTGCCTCCGAAGTTGACTTCGGAAATTACTCAGTTGCCAACGCTAGAACCGAAACGGTTCTTGCGTGATCTGCGCAGTGGCAACGTCAAGCAGATACTGCATACTCGTCACAGAGGATGATTATGTGGCCGATATTCGGTCGGCTACAGTATTTGCTGAGAACGAACGGGTTCTCAGCAGCTCATCGATGGACGAAAGTGTCCTCGATGAGAAGACTCGGATTGAGCGATACACGTCTCAATCCCGGTAGTCACTTCAGGCAAATCCTTTGTATAAGCATTTGATCGAATTCAGGGATGTGTTTCCTGAATCCGTACCTTGCGAGTTGCCTAAGGACAAAGGAACTCGACACGAGATCGCTCTCAAACCGGGCTCGAAGTACTGTGCCATGAAGCAGTGGCCACTGCCTCGTGAACAAGTACTAGCGATCGACAAGTTCTTTGCCGATCGCTTAGCAGCGGGCCATGTGAGGGAATCAACATCCCCTCACAGCTCTCGGACCTTCTGTGTGCGAAAGGCTACAGGCAGGTGGAGGATAGTGCACGCATTCAACAAGTTCATGCTGCAACAATACCGGCTCAGACGCCGATACAGAGGAAGTACGTAATCATAGATGGTATGTCTAAGAGTACCATCTTCTCGTCCATGGATCTGATGGATGGATTCTATCAGGTCCTCATGCGTGAACGGGACATCCCGTTCACAGCAGTGATTACCCCCAGCGGTATACTGTGGGAGTGGCTAGGTATGCCACAGGGGCTGAGCAATGCCCCTGCAACATTCAACAGATGTGTTACAAATCTGTTGAGACCAGTGCGGAATTTCGCACCGAATTAATTTGACAATGTATCCGTCCATAGCCGGGCTTTGGACGGAAAGACGGACGTTGAAGTTCACAGTACTTACGTTCGTCAGGTTCTTCAACTTATGCGCAAGTATAAGTTGTACGCCAACCTCAAGAAGTGTATATTCGCGGCTAGCGAAATACCACTTCTTGGGTGCATCGTGGGTAAACACGGCGTACGCCCTGATCCCGAAAAGATCAAGGCGATCACCGACTGGCCAGTGCCAGTCGATGTCAAGGGACTAAGGAAGTTCCTTGGTCTTGCGGCGTACTTGCACAAGTACTCGCGCAACTACGCCGAGATGACCGCGTATTTTTCTTGTTTACTCGAGAAAAATGCGAAGTGGTCATGGAACGCTGACTGTCAGCGTTACTTTGAAAGTATCTAGCAAAGATTATTGCAATCGCCCATACTGGCGATTCCCGACCAGGACATACCGTTCCATGTGGTCTGTGACGCCAGCGATTTTGTAATAGGCTGTGCGTTGACACAGTATGACAGACGTTGAGGCAGAGCGCTTCGTCTAATATCAGTCGCGTCAGCTGCAACCAGGTGAACGCAATTTCCAGTGCATGGCAAGGAACGCCTTGCCATGAAATATGCACTGTCTAAGTTCCACGTCTATCGCTTGGTAGGTAGACCGTTCGTTGTGTACACGGACCATGCGTCAATAATCATGGCCGTTACCCGTCTCTACCTCTCACAACGAATGACGAGGTGGATGTCTATCTTTGCGGAGTACAACTTCTCCGTTAATTATAACCAGGACGACTCAACATTGTCGCTGATGCGCTATCGCGCTGACTCGATATCGAGTCGGGCGCGCAATTCAATAGTGGGGACAAGCCCATTGTTGCGGCACATACGGTCAGTGTCCTGTCGTCATCAGTTTTTGACGACCTGAGAAAGGCCCACGCGGGAGATTAATATCTTCTGCGCTTGATGGATCATCTGGTGAATCCATCACGTAAACCTTTGAAGATTTACCGGCTTTGTACCGAAATTAAGAGAATCGGTACGCAACTCGCAAGGGGTTGATGTACTATACGGCCGTTGCCGGCGACACACCTCGTGTCGTCGTCCTTAATCATAATGATTCGCGCTTACGCATCATGTATGAGTGTCACGATGCCCTAACATGCGGGCATCGTGGAAAAGAAAAGACTTACCTTACGGTAAGTCGTGACTTTTACTGGCTCCGTCAGTATCAGTTTGTGCGCAAGTACATTCGTGCTTGCGAGGTTTGTCAACAGGTGAAGTCTATTCCTTCATCCCGTGCACCATTGCAGCCTCTTCCTGTCCCGGAGGAGTGCCTTTAGTCCGTTTCCATAAACTTCGTCTTTGGCTTTTCCAAATACGATAGCAAGAGTAATGGTATTCTTGTGTTCCTTGCCCGGTTCAGCAAGATAGTGCATCTTGCTGCAGAAACGAGTCAATCACGGCACAGGGCTGTGCTTGTGTCTTTGTCGACACGATATTTCAACATCATGGGTTACCCCATGAACTCGTATCCGACCGTGACCCTTGGTTCACAGCGAAGTTCTGGCAGTCCGTGTTCCGATCACTCGGAACGCGGTTAGAGATGTCAGCATCTGACCATCCCGACACGGATGGCCAGACAGAACGTTCAAATTGTGTCCTCCGCGAAATACTTCATAGATGCGTCCACTCTTTTTCGAATTGACGTGATTTTTTTGCCAATGGTCGAATTCGCTTACAACAACTCCGTGCATGCGTCCACGACGCATACACTGTTTTTCGTGAAATAACTTACGTCACCCATGTATCCCCGGCCTGATAAATAGTGACTCTGGGTGAAGGGGAGAGGAACTCGCTCGAGCAAAAACCGTTTTGGCTCTTGCTCATCACATGTCGACGCTAACGTCGTCACGTATGATGCCGATGTCGACCATGTCGACATCGATGAAGAAAATTATCTCAATAAAAGCGATGACGCTATTTTTGATTCAAATGATTAGAACGATGCTGGTATTTGTAGCGTTGCCAATGACTATTCCAGCGAGGATGATGACACCATTGCTAATTAAAAGAAAGAGGTGAGGACTCTTTCTGCACTTCGCACAAGGAGAACTGAACAAAACAATGTCGAGTCAGCAGAAGAATTTTATCTGATTTGAGAAGTAGTGGTCCATTTCGTGCTGGCCACCATCTCACACGCGGTAGGTCGGCAGAAACGGAACGCTGGCAAGCATGGAAGAGAAATTTTCGTTTATTGATGAAAGGCGTCTGTGTCCTTCTATCCACGGTAAACCTACCTAGACATGTAGTAACTAACGTGGGCAGCAGCAAACTACTGCTCAAGTACATCGGTCCCCTTCGTGTGCTGCGCCGACAAGGCAGCGCATAAACTATCGAGCTGCCACGTAGGATGCGCCCGCATCCTACGTTTTACGGGAGCCGTCTCCGCTTGTACTGTCAGTACGAGCCCTCTTCCGAAGATGAAGATACGCCCACGTTCAAGAACCTCCATTAGGTTCTTGCTCTCGTGCTTCAGAAGATCAGTCTGGAAGCGTAACGAAGAGACCCTTCAACGCAGCCCATAAATCTCTCTGCGAGCTGTCCCCAGCTCTTCGACTATGGAGCGGACATCGCGCTCAACCTAAAGTTGGGCGAGGGCGCAATAGGCACGATGCTTCGCCCGATCAGCCTCCCGATCCTTGCGGGTTGCCGCACGGATTCGTTCAATGCGTAGCGCCTGTCCCGCTCGTGCTTCAAATCCTCGCGCAATTGATCGATTGCGCGATCCATCTCGTATTGGCCAAGACCATGAGCCGAATGACTTGGAGGAGGTTTTTACTCCTCCTCCAAATCCTTTGATGGACTCATACGGTGGTCAACGCTTCCTTGTGTACCGTATGTTGGACCAACCCGACGATTTAGGATCAAGAACGCGTTACCTCGTCCAGTGGCGGGGTACCCACTCTCACGGAACAGCTGGGATCCACGATCTCAGCTGACGATCGATGTCCTTGGTCTCGTCGAGCAGTACGATGTTACCCACCCTTTTTAAGGAGGACCATCGTTGAACGAACGCCAAGCGCGTTTGTAAAGGGATTGTAAAGTCTCAATCCCTTCGTACATCTAAAAAGACATACGCGCCCTCCAGTAGGATTTGTTAGGGAGGAAGGCCTCCCTAAGAGCGCAAACAGAGTTGCCGATACAACTCTGACATTTCTCTTCTCACGAGAGACAAGGTAAAGCTGTATCTCGAGATAATTGGCCATTACATGCCAAGAAACGATTAGCGACTTCTGTTCAAACTATTGCTAGCTGCAGTAGGTTTGTACAGCCAAGTGTCACGGCCAACATTCATAATGTTGCCGATGGAAGGATACCACACCTGAGCCAACAAGAAATCGTCTCGTTTGTGATTACCGTGGTACCATCGATGTCTGAAAACAGCATCGATGTAAAATACATTCTCAGTGTGCCAATTTCACGCACTAAATTCAAGCCCATTGATCCTTGACGAGTCAAAGAGGGTAATCCGACAACTCCCAGTGGTATAACCATGCTACTATCTCAACTCGCCTAAGGTAGGCATACATGGCTTGTTCTGAGGAGCAGATCGCAACGCTTTGCAATCCTGCTCCTCTTGCGTGGTGCCAACATGAGAGCTGGCACCACGATCGTCGCAATACCTAGTGTTTCTGCGGCTATGGCTACGACGACTCCGCGAAGAGTCATCGGCATTCTTATGAAGACTTACGTCCTCGTGTTTCGCACTCGCCTCGTACGAATACGAGCGCGATCGCATCGATCCAGGCGACGAGTTCACAGACTCGTCGAATGAATCGAACATCTCATGGCGCAGGTCTTTATCGATACTGCCGCGAGGCGCAGTAGTCGTCGATACCGCAACCTTACGGTCGGGCTCTGCGCACGGCTTCGAGTCAGATGGAGAATCCGACTTGCCCGAATAGGCCACCTTTTTCTCGGGATCTTGGTCCATGGGACTACCTCCCGCAGCCGAAGCTGCGAATGAAGGAGCAACACGTGGATGACCACGTGCTCCTGCAACTACGGGAGTTACAGGCTGCTGAGTCTTGAAAAGCTTGTTCATCGGCTGCACGTATCCGTACAGCCGCTTCACTGGCGGCCTTGTTAGCGCAGCGCATGGACGAGCTTGTCATGCGCTGAAAGGCTGAATGTATTGGGCAGAACCAACAAGTGCTCCCTTTCCAACAGAGCGACCCAACGGTGGTCACACTGTCACCAATTATTAAATCACTCAGTGTAGTGACCAATGGGTAAGGGGAGGTGATGTAACGGGGTGAGCCCGTTACATTAAAATTGATATTTTCGTATCAATTTTGAATATTAGCTATTCAGATAATGTTCAATTGACTTTACTCGTAAGGAGTAAGGTTGAAGGAATATTACCCCCGAGGGCAACATTTCTTTGATGGGTTGCTCCACCTGATGGTTGATATTCACGGTACGTCAACCAGATCAACCACCAATCGCTGCTGGACGCGCGCAATGGGTGGTGAGCAAGAAACCCACATAGGAGATTGTAGTTTAATATATTTAGCTCAAGACAAAAGATGGTTCATTAAGAAACATAACTATAATAAATACAGTTCTACTTTTTCCTTTAGACAGAACTTTCGAGTTCTGCCTACTTCGCTGCGCGTCCTCACGCCACGTGTACGTGGCGTTGGGTGCACACAACGTTGTGTTGAATTGACACAAGGCATGCCCCATTACATATGACCAGAAAATGGTCACTTGGCATTGTTTCTTGGCACGCTACGAACGTGCAGTTCGTCCATTTCGATATTCGCTTGGCGCAGGTATTGTTGGCACGTTCTCCTGCAACGTGAGCGGAGCACATCACATCAGCACTTTCAGATGCAACAACGTGTGACTCCTGATAGTAGATCACGATACACCTATCTTCTGTGGACTACTTATGTAGCATTAAGGCACATGCATTTATTTTCTCCTGACAGAAAGACCCGGCTTTTGTCCCATAGGCCCGCCCGTTCCCATCCAGGCTCGCCCTCGCTTAGGGTTCGCACATTGGTGAAAAACGTCATCCACCACTTACAGTTGACCCGTCAATTTTTGTGGTCGGTCCATAGCGCGGGTCAACCGTGGAGCGGGCTACCTAATCAAGAACATATGGGATTGTCTACGTAGCACAGATTGCGGGCCGGACAATGCCAGCGTAATCATGACGCGGTAGCCCAGTCCGGTTTGCGCAAAGCATTCTCATGTTTCCGCGATTCAACATATTAACTTAATGACAGTTCCCGGGAATACATGCCTGCGAGAATGCGATCGGCTTTAACGGACGAGCTTCTGCCGCACACTGAGTCCCTACTCCTGCTGCCGCCGCTACCGGCTTCCCCAACGGACCTACTTCTTCTGTTTTTCGATGATGGTTCACGGAAAAACCCCGGCCCCGGAGGCTTGGAATCCGTGATAGCACGTGTTCAGTCCCAGGCTTACGCAGCTACACTCGTCCGGATGGCCAGCATGTAACGGGGCACACCCTTGCGTAACTTAACGCAAGGGTTTTGGGTGCCCCGACGCACGTATACGTGGCAAGCGAGGAAGCGTAGTTAGGGTAAAGTAGAACTGTTATATTAATATAATTAAGTCTTTTAACTACTGTCTCTCTGTTTGACTTAGCTTAACTATACTAATATAACTGGATGTATGGTGACGTCTCGTCACCACTCATTGCGCGCGTCTTGCGGCGATTGGTGGGTTGATATCATCAAGATATCAACCAATGAACAGACTCTTTGGTCGACCCTTCAATATCACCACTTCGGTGATATTGTTTAAAGAATATCCATCTTCATATTCCTTATTGTCACTTTCCTTAAAGTGACAATTCCATGTAACGGGCTGCCCCGTTACACGGCGTGTCACTTGGAGTGAAGACGACTACAAGTAATTCGGCCGCATTTACTGGTCTCATCCATGGCCTGCGTCAGGCACAAAAACTAGCTATTTCATACCGCTGCACGTCATTGGAGACAGTGCATTAGTACTCTCTCATCTCCACCTGTATCGCTCACCTCGAAGGCCGAATCTAGCCTCACTGTATCGCAAACCGCGAGCGCTCGCGATCGACGTCGCAGTCACCAGCTGGGCTGACCAGTTACGGTCATATAATATGATAGCAGCCGTTGCTGCGACCGTTGCGATGGGTACCAAGGCATCGCTTCAAGTTCATGCACTAACCAATCGGGCCATCGCCTTGAACATCGCGCATCACATTCAGCACGACGTTTCTCATTGGCTTGAGACATCCCTCGACGTCGCCAGTGGATTAACTTTTTACAACTTGCAAAACGCACGCGCCAGAGCATCGATGGCACGACACCTAATAACTAGGAGGACCGCTCTCGTCCCTGTCACACCCTAACCTACAATAGTTAGTAGCCCCAGATAGTGCACATTTTCTGGACTAGGTATCACTGATCGATAACGTTCTTCACTGTACCTCACTTATACCCCCACTACACAAATAAGAGGGTCACTCGATCACGGGTCGTTCGATTCTAATTCGGTCGGGTTCGGTGGACCCGATCGATGTGATACACACCCGCCTCACCATTACTTTCAATATTGAAACTCGAGACCAATTGTGGGCCGACGTAAAAATACGTCCACGCGACATTAGGGCGCATGATCAAGAGAGCAAGATTGCGTGCCCGACGTGATGCAACCAGTATGTTCCAACTAGGCATATCCAGCTTGAGCCGATGATTTCTACATTGTCTTAACGATCAAAACGTTTGCACAAGAGCGCCACTTTGGCTAGTAATCAATCGCCGTATGAGTTCACGCCTGCGTTTACTTGATGCGATGCAAAGAAGACCCATCGTGGGAAGTTGCGTCGCCGATCGTTCACTCGCTTCCGTGATCCTAGCACGCTGAAAACGACACACAGGTCGCTTGGATCTCGAGCAAGGTACAAGAATATTTGAGACAGCCATTCGCAAGTCAAAGCGGCAACTTGTTATTGCTGTACTCGAATCGAAGCGGATGGATGCGTGCCCGGCACTGACAACGCTCGTTGACAACGGCATCGGCAAACGATGCATCGTACCCCGTTATTTTGCTTCGAATCCTGATCATAGAGCACTTATCACGGAACACTGAGTGCTCTTCATGCCCGAACGTAGGCAAGGAAAGCGCTCGACACGGGCATTTGCAAACAAGCTTTTCGTCTGGTGGCAGTACAGTCAGCGTCACTGTGACGTTCGTTTTTTTCTCGTTCTGCACCAACATGTGTTTGGCGGTTGCGTCTGTCTCGTGGCTTTTTGCTCCCATTCGGGTCTGAAAGGTCAACTCGTTGTTACGGGCGATAGGCGGGCGAGTCACGAATATCTTTACGCCTCCTCTCTTCACGGCAGGAACAGGCTGTACGAATGAACACGAGAGAGTTTCGTTTGGTTTTGTGGGCAAGCTGTTATCGGCGCCAACGAAATGAAACTGCCTCGTTTTATACAGCCTGTCCCGGTCGTCAACCGACGACAGCCTCATTTATCGGTGAAACAATACTGTGGTCGAGTTGACAACGATCCAGGATACGCTCAACCGATTTCGACCAACTCGGAGTCGTCGTTGAGCGTGCGGGGATACCTGTCACCCTGTGCTGCCGCACCGACTCGGCCATTCTGGATCTAGCCACTTATCGAGTATGCAAGCTTTTTACGCCGCGTTATTCGCCTTGCTTCTGTCGGCGACGTTGCCCTCGAGTTTGGGCGCTGAAGCCGCAATGCAAACGGCGACTGCCGATATGGGTGTCAACCTTCGAAGAGTGCTGATGACGACTGGCGAAGAGGACCCGGTTCCGGCAGCTGACGCCGAAGAAGAGGTGGACGAGTCTGTGGCGACGGGTAACTCAGTAACGCCGGTGTCGACCAGTGGTCTGACCGAGCTGGTCGCTGAAGAAGAGAAGAGCACCGAAAAACAAGAAAACAAAGAGGAGGAGGAGGAGGAGGAGGAGGAAGAAGAGGAAGAGGAGGAGGAAGAAGAGGAAGAAGAGGAGGAGGAAGAGGAGGAGGAGGAGGAAGAGGAGGAGGAGGAGGAAGAAGAGGAAGAGGAGGAGGAAGAGGAAGAGGAGGAGGAGGAGGAGGAAGAGGAGGAGGAGGAGGAAAAGAAAAAAGAGGAGGAAAAAACGGATCCATCGTCAGTCATCGAGCCTTCGGAAGCAGCGGGTGTCGATGAAGTGAAGGTCCAGGAAGAAGACGAGAACACTACTCCTGCTTTGCCCACCGAAGAGTAGGTTCACGAACAAGACAAACGACCCCACTACAGCTTTGCGCATGGTCTCGCCGGAGGGGATGTCTCGAAAAAGACACAGGCTTTGACTCCGATACCAGTTTTTGGAACGCTGGAGGATGAGTCAGCAAGTGTGGCTGAAGGAGGGGAGGAAGTCGAAGGAGAGGAGAACAAGAGCACCGAAGCTCGTTGAGAATGCCGTCACTGCGAAGAAAACGACGAAGGAAGGTGGAGAGGGTCGGCATACCGGAGAGACCTTCGTCGACTTGTCTGAAAGCACCGGGGACGAAGAGGTGATGACGGGGCGGTGTTTGGGAGAGTGACTGGGTCGACGACGCCTTCGAGGACAAGCAAGATGGTTGAGGTAGTAGTGGCGTTACAAACAATACAAATACGCGATTTTATCTGATACAGTAGTCCCACGTGTGTTTGACAGTCAATCCGATATACTCGCATCGAGGAGGTTCTCCAGTCGTCCGTCATTCCTCGTGTCTCCGTCAATATCGACTTCGAGGACAAAGTTTAGAACCGAGTTTAATCGATTCGGAATGCGTTGCTTTGACTGTAGCGTGTCGGAGATAGTTTCTTGACGCGGCATTGTAAAATAGGACACGAAACCATATGCATACATATATAGGGATAGCTAGATACTCATATAGCTTTGGTATTGACAGATACCTTTTTAATCGGGATAGGAACATACTTTAAATGTGTTCTCGAAACAACATTCGTCATAACAAATGCTTCTTTGATATATGTAGCTCTATCGTAAGAACGAGATGTGTATTCTACCCGGCCGTCTTTATGCAATAAAATGAGCTCTTGCTTTTTTCAACTACGACGAGATCACGATATTGTCCCTTCGTTTTTGGTCGATCAATCCACTACGGGATACGAATTACAGGCGTTGTGATGATCTAAATACTAAGCGCGATAGCATATTTGTCATCTTTTGTCAACTTTTATTCTGATGCTTGTATCACTTACACGCTCGAGTGTAGAATCTGTGCCGATACTCGATCGACAATTTCCGTTTAAATTAAAGGATAATTAAAGTTGAAATCGTCAAGTTACGCAATGCATACATCTGTACATTTAAAGGGACATACATGCCCTGATCTGAAAGCTTGTACGCTTTCCAACTGCTCAGTATTCATTGAACGCGTCCAGCACTATTTAAAGGTGATTTTGGCTATTATATGACCTGCATTAAAGTTATGGGTTTTTTGTAAAATGTGATACAAGAACGAAAATTTCGCAGGATGTGATACAAGGTATTAAATGAATGGAATATAAAAAATGCTTCGTTTAATCACAAAATAAATAAAATGCCACAGATAATTGGAAAAAAATGCCCCAGATAATTGGAAAATAGAAAAATGCCCCACGTCCTAAAATACGCAAGTTTGTATGGCACACATAAACCACACGTCCCTAATCGTTTTCGTTTACCATTTTACGGCCGTGACCAACCCCCGCCCGGTTCGGAAGGCCACGGAGAGGTTCCTGCCGCGGGCGTGCTGCGCTTGCAGCCACCAGTTGCAGAACCCACCCCGCACCCGGAA
>CANTFL010000426.1:0-15356 GCA_947650285.1 Hyaloperonospora brassicae | reverse complement strand
TCAGTTTTGATGGATCGGCTCGGACCAAACGAAAAGGCGGGGTATATAGCGCAATAGGTGTGGAAGCTCCCAAAATGGAAGATACTGACTGCTGCAGCCGAACATGCGACGGACTTGACTTTGAACGAGGCTGAGTACCGTGGATTGCTACTAGGTTTCGATCTCTTGGCCGATCAAACGCGGGGGTGTTCATCATTTGTAGCGATTCTAAATTTGTGATCCGGTAGATGCGCGGAGAAATCGATTGCAAAGCGCCCTAAATACAGTTGCTACGTCATAAGGCGATGGAGAAACTACGATCGTGGCCAATCCACGAATTTTTACACATGAAGAGGGACTGGAATCAGAGTGCCGATCGACTGTCAAGGAACAATTTACAACAAGAGAAAGGCACGATGACTGTATACGATCATGATCGTCAATATTTACATTCATTGAACCGGTTGGACGAGTTATTGACACCCAAAAGTGTCGATCGGGTCGTGAGATTATCTGCCCGTCACTTGATCAGCCGTAAGGAGACGACGATCACCTGAAGTAATGCAAGAGGAAGTCGTTCAGAGGATCAAAATCGAGAGAATCAAGCAAGCACAGGAAGAAGAGAGTTGGATCGCCAACTTGAAGGAATCCCTGATCGGGGAAATAACGAAGTTGAGTATTGAAGAAGCGAAGCTATATGCTCGGATCTCGTCCGAATATGATGTAGACGAGAGCGGGCTATTGGTTTTCTGTCATCGATCAACGGAAGATCCGGATAATCGGGTGGAGTTGATTCGTTTGTAGTACCAGAACCACTGCAGCAAGATTTCCCGCATCATTATCATACACGTCTGGAGGGTGGCCATCAAGGGATAGGTCGGACGTACGAACGAATCCGGTCCAAGTTCCACTGGATAGGAATCTATCGGAGCGTCCAGCATTACGTGGGAGAATGTGTTGATTTCACTACCGGAAAAGGTAAACGTATCCTGCGCGGCGAATCGCCGGGGAATGCCCAACCCACTTATCCGTTTAAGATAATTGCTATGGATCACATTCCATCGTTGCCGCGATCTTTCAAGGAAAAATAATGAGTTGTTGATGTCGGTAGATCTGTTCTCAGGGTACGTGATCGCTAAGGCGAGTTCTTCCAGAGCTTCACAAACGATCGCTGAGAGTGACGAGTAGTGTGTTTTTCGAAGATTTGGAGCTAGTGAAACGATCCGCTACGATCGAGAGCCAGGGTTCATGTCCGATTTCTTCCGAGCGTTCAATCGGATCGCGGGTCAGAAACAGCGTGCTACTATGGCATATCGACCCCAACCGAATGGAACAGTAGGACGAATGGTGCATCCCTGACGAGAGCGTTGAAATTTACGTCACGGACACGAATTAGAAGGATTGGGACGAATACGCCGAGAGGTTGACGTTCGCCATGAATCCGGCACAGGATCGTGTGCGAGGAGATACGCCATTCTACCTGATCCACGGTTGGGACCCACGATCGACGATAAAAGGGACTTTGCCTTTGGTAAGCACCAAACGACGAGACCGAGAACGCCGAAGATGGCGATATCATGTATAGCGTCAGTACCAGCGAGAGAAGTCGTTAACGATCGGCTACGGATCGCGATCCAGGATCGAGCCAATCGACACAACCCTGAGGAAGGATCACATGCGATCGAGGTTGGATCGCAAGTATGGCTCTATTTGGATCGAGTGAAAGAAGGATACGCCCAAAAATTGCACACATGTGGCGTGGACCATTCCGAGTAAGGGAATTCTGCGGAAGACAAGTGGTGCGGTTGGAAGTTCGGGTACTCCGTATCGATTGTTTCTGCTGGTACATGTATCGAAGCTTAAACGAGTAAAGAACTTCACGGATCTACCGAGAAACTAGTGAATGTTGAGGAGGCGGATCGCCTCGATTTTGACGAAACCATGCTGCCGGAAGACAGTTGGGAACGCACATTAGATGAAGATGAATTCGACGTTGAGAAGATATTGGATGCGCGATCCGGCAGGAAGACTCGTTTTGGCAGAGTGCAACGCCCGTATTTGGTGCAATGGAAGGGATCGGTCGATCCGACATGGATAGATGAGGTCGACTTGAACTGTAGAGCCTTGCTGTAAGCGTTCGATCGCGACCGAGTCAGCGAGAATCGCTTCGAGGTGATGCAACCACACGAAACGGCGGTGGATGAATAGCCGATGTGTCATATTGGAAGTTGCTTGCAAGAAGGATGCAGAGGGGGTACTGGGGGAGAAGTGATGTGTGGCGATCCAGGTATTGAAGCCCGATCGCAGTGGATATATATGACAAAAATGCAAATGACATGAATTTATGCGACGATCGACGAAAAAAAGAACGATGGAGATACAAATTGAACGATTAAATAAAGAGACTGTCTGGATCTCCATGGACTACTTTAGAATAAACTTACCGGCCAGATGGGCGATTGACGACCCTGGGTGATCCTCAATGCGGGATCGAAACTGGTTGCGCCAGGGTTCAGCTCATTCCAAGCGCGCTAACTTGGAGATCAGATCGGGAAGGTTCTTCTGCGGATCGTTAAGACCCGAATACGAAGGACGCATCTCGACCGGAGAAGGGGGATGCATAAAGAAGGGATTCAGCATCAAGTCCAGGTCACAGTGTCCATCGATCATCCCCTGAAGCATGAAACGCAACAGCTTTTTCACCGGGGTACGGATAGCGATCACCGCTGTTTGCGCTGCTTGTAAAGCTGCGCCAGCCCCGGATCGCGATCGCGCTGCTCGATCGGCAGATATACGGCTTATGTTGCTTTCCAAAGAACCTGTCGATGCCGGGTCTCGAAGTCGCGGTACATGGATGCCAACTCTGCGATCAAACCAGTCGCATGAAAAGAGACCGTGTGACTTGGCTCTGGTATTGGTTCCGAGGCTCTTGCCGGTACAACGCCACCACTTGTGTCTAAGATAACAGCCGTAAAATGCACTCTGATTCAGACGGAGCATCGTTGGATCGAGGCGCATTGATGCTGGAAAGATGTACCCTTTCAGCCACGTCAGGTGCCTGAATAGGGTATCCACGTCCAGTTCTGCCACGCAGGTCAAGCTGAAACGACGTGCCGACCACGGGTGTACGTGGTGGTGGGACCAGGGTACCAGATCGCGGTAACCGGGAAACCATTCAGCACGCGGTACCCGAGTCGGAGCCAAACGGTCGTACTCAGCAGGCGGAAGCAGGGCATTCTCGGCATCCCGCGCGTCGCTGGTCATGCTGACCGATCCGTCGAAGTCGATTGATGCTTCGCCAAAGAGATCCACCTTCGAGACTCGGTGCTTTGTAGGTGGTGCGGATCTACTCAAAAGTGGGGGCAATCCAGACTCGGGAATGGGGGAAACCACTGGAAATGGGGTAGATGTCGATACGGAAGAAGGCGGAGCTTTCCTCGGCGACCCACGGCGGCGCAACAAGGAGCGCGATTCAGACAAGGCGGCCAGAGTGTCTTCTTCGGAAGAGTCAAACGGCTCTGTACCGGAGAGTGGCGTAATGCTGGCTGAGAGCTTCTGGGCCCCCTTACTTCCGGTTTGAGAGGCGGATCGCTTTTTACTCGCTTTGCCTTGAGTTGAAGTAGTCCGTGCGGATTCTGACGTCGTTTTAGACTCGTCAGAGCGAGTTGATAGGGAAGACCGCGCAGAGACGCGGGGTGCTCTGGTTTGGAAAGCGGATCGTTTTGTACTCGCGGTATTTTGGGTCGAGGTATTCTGGGCCGATCCTGACGTACCTTTAGACTCGTCCGAGCGCGTTAATCTGGAAGATCGAGCATAGACGCGAGGTGTTTCATCAGATACGGAAGATTTGGCAGATCGCACTGGTCCAGTGGATCGCGGAAACTCATCGGCTGATTTGGCAAAAGGTTAATCCGCCAATCGCTTCCCGGATCGCGTCATCTTTGCGGCGCGGGGACGCTTGATTGGGTGATTGGGATCCGTGGACCTGGATCGCTTGCCGGTTGGCGGGGTAGCTGAAGCCGTAGACGAGACATTTGAAGGAAGGCGGAGCGATCCAGAAGCCAATTGAGCCAGGTGAGTCCGAATCGTGTCGCGATCGCTAATGGTCGAGTAACACTTCTGTTCTCATTTTAATGCTTGACTGCGCAGACGATCCACCTGGGCGTCCCGATCCGCGAGGTCCGATCGCAGGTGATGCAGCCCCGCCTCTACGCGCTCTTGTGTGTGGAGGCGGTATTGATATGTCTTCGACATGTCTTCCAACGCTATTTTGGACGTATAATTTTTCCATCAACTTTGCAAAAGCTTTTCTTGTACTTGTATGCATTGGCCGTTGCAGCTTGGAGATCGCCGCCCTGCTTGTGTTCCGCAGCAGCCAGGTGCAAAGCCAACTTTTCCACTATCTGTTGAGCGATGAACGTTTCTCAAAGGCGCCAATCATCTGATTGTTTCAATTTCCGTTTGGCTTACAAGAGGGCCGTCTTCAGTTCTCGGACCACGTGATCCTGACCCAAACGCCGTGCCAACTCCGTCTGGAACTCGTGCAACCTCTTGATCATGTTTTGGAGATCAGTCCAGAGGCCGAGACAACGCTGCTGAAAATAGGTCGCCAGGCGCGGGGCGAGCTCGACGTACGATTGCAACTCCGTTTGTAGTCGGTCATTCTGCAGTTTCTGGTCCCGACACAACTCCTCCAACGAGTGGTAGTCTGCAACAACCGCGGCATGGATATCTAGTTGATCGTAGAGCTCTGCGATACCCTCAGTTAAAGTATCGCGATGCAACAAGGATACAACGCTCACCCGAGGCGACGGCAACACAACTGGTTCTTTAACGGGTGAATCCAGCGGCGGAGGAGAAGGCGGGATCGGGCTATAGGCCTTCAAGGTGGAAAGTGCAGTTGATGCAGGAGCCATTAGCGTTCTGGGTCCAAAGTCCATCGACACTGTATGTCGATCGCCAGAGCAGGGGACGATAGTGGAGAAGCGCAAAGGAAGAATGACGGAAGTGTGGATCGCGCGATCTGCCTTAAGTGCGACAATCAATTTGATTGGTGGAGCGCGTACGGAGATGGGCCCGTTAGCACGGATGATGGTGTCACACAACTGAGTGACAGGAAATGACTGTGGGAATCATGCAGAGTGACCCCCTAACGGTCAAGAAGAAGTATAGTCAAGGATCGACGATTCGAACGATCGCGATCTGCAATCGAAGTTTTGGATCACCAAGGTACTCTGCAATCCGGTACTGTGCGATCCGGTATGGAGCGATCCAATACGGAGTATCTGCTGTAGACCACATGAGGTAAGAGATGAATGACATAGACAGGCGGTGCACAAAAGCTGACCTAGCAAACATATCGGCATAGTCATAGGGTTTGGATTTGGTTGGTCGGCATTAAACAGATTTGGTTTGCAACGAAAGACACGCGTCGACTTCTCCCGGGCAGGATCTTTGGACTCCTGTTGAATAGAGAGTCACCCGCGTCTTAGCGAGCTTTGCGTTCGAATTATTTGACCAGGCGGAACATCAGTTCTTTCCCCCTCCCAACTGCGATAGGATGCAGTGAACCTAACGGTTCATATTCAAGATCGCGAGACAGCTCAAGTGATCATACGGCACGCGCATCAATCATCACCTTTGGATACAGGTGACTCTAGGTGAGCGCCCAAGTGTACTTGCGATCAAGTGAAGAATTTCCACTGGATCCACCCCACGTTTGACCGGGTGGAGAATTTCCACCCGATCAACGCCTATCCCTAAGACGGTCAAGTTCAGCTTCAACTCAAGTCTACCAAGAAGAGATCAACCCGCCCCACCGACGGGTACACAAGGTGAGCAAGAAAATACAGAGCACGGAATCGGGGTACCCTCTCCGTTAGTCGGTCGTCCGGGCGCCAGTGGAGAGTCGGGTCACAAGTAATATGTGATCACCACTCCACTCCACTTCTTCCACGTCAATATCGCATATCGCGCTCCGTGCGATTGGAAAGAGTGCTTTTCTTGTACCAATCAAATTAAAAAAAATGGTAGATATTGTCAATCACTACACAATCACAGCTCTCGAATATTATAAAATTTCGATTAGCAACAATATATAATATTGTGCTGTAGCAACAAATATAAGAGTCGTTGTATTGGGGTGACCTTGTAGCATAATATTGTCAAATGTAGGAATGGCACTACCATATATGTTGTCATATATTCTTGTGAGGTAGCAGAGCACTATACCGCTTTTGTCAGTGAGGTCAGATATGCACTGAAGATGGTACCTAGCTATTAGTGTCTTGTTACAAAAATGATGATTTGCGATTGTGGTTGTTAAATTTTAAGGGATCGTCCTTTCTTGATTTATCTTCTTGATAAATCAAGAAAGGACCAGTGAGCTTGACCACAAATGAATACAAGCGGTGCCAGCACAATTTGGGACTGCAGCGGATATATGTCTTCATACTGCCACAATTCCCTTCTCGGAACAAGTGAAATACTTGTACATGGTCTGCGGGTGAGCATGACTTATTTTGTCGTCAGCTACTGATTGTAAATATGACAAGACGCTGTGCGTCGTGTAGCGCATAGTTTTTATGCACGAATAAGGGTCCATCTTTATATAAAGCCTTATGATTTTGGCATCAAATGCTTTGTGGCAAATCTTTTCGTATCCTTCACCAAATCATGACGCTTAGCTGATAACTGATGGATAAATTGAAGCGATAATACACGCTTCGTGAAATAATATTCACACTGTGAACACACATCCGATTTCTAAATGCTGCACTAAGACCACAACTTTTTGTTATATTCTACAATTGCATCACTAGCGAGGTTTAAGTACTTGATTCCATATAAATTGCTGCAAGCTCGAACTACTAGACAGCCTAATTATTTTTGTTATGCAAACAAGGCGTATCGATTATCGTTTTGGCGTTGTGCGCAAGAACTTGTGAAAGTAAGCCACGAGTCCGAGAAACTCTGACGTTATGCGCAATTAATTAGGCAAGAAATATACTTTTCTAAGGACCCGTATCGACTGGACATGGGATATACTTAAGTGCTTTTATATATTCTAAATTAAGGGTGTGTCGTTTCGCTTAAAGGTGTAGTGGTCTTTGGCTAAATCAAAGAATACAATTATTAAAAAGACGTGCATTTTATGTTAAAGCATTACTGTAGAAAAATTATGAACAGTGTACACTTGAAGCTCGATTTACGGCTAATCAACTATCAAGATTTTAAAGATGAAAAAACCGTGTGGCGGTAATTTTGCAACAAATATTGCTTTGGCCTCGGCAGATCGATTACACATCTATTGACGGTGGATGAAGCAAGGCGAAGCTCTTGCAAAATGACTTGACAATCCCAAACTATACAATCAACTATTATCACTGATGTGCACACACATATTGTTCACGCATTAGAATCTATTAGATTGCAAATTATAAAGCCGAAAGACAAAAAAGTATCTTGACATGCCCAGTAATATGTGACATACCATCAGTAATCACATTAATCGTTGGTTTTGGGTTCGAGCGAGTATCGTTCGACTATTGTGAACCCGTGTACTATCCTTCATAGTCATGTGTATTAAGATCCTATAAGATTCGGCTTATCTAATTAATAAATTGGAGTTGCTCACACAATCCGCTGCCAATCGATCACTAAAGCACACGCCGGTCGCAATTTTAGTTCAAGACGCAATTGCTGCAGATCCATGCATTACTTCGAGCTCATTCAAGTTCAAACATGTATTTGTGATTCCTTTCACATCGGCAGTACTCGTTCTATAAGATCAAGAATAAATTCTTTATTCCAGTCAACTATTGTAGAAAATGTTATTTCGATGAAAGATATACACTCCGACGTGTACCGATATGCTAAAAACCCCCCACTTCACGTAAAAAATGTACATTTATCAGGATTTTTGATTTGCTCAAGCAGTGCAAACACCAATGTGAACTCATTACTTTCAGCACTTTCGTCCCCTTCGACAGGTATTTAAATTTGATTGATCTTCTGTTTTCGGTGAAGAACCTCGGATTGAGTGTGCCAACTAGAATTTTTAAAGTGGATTAGCAATACGCTAAGTGTAGCAGGTACTATCGTTCTTCATCAAGCTTTGCAGTGAGCAATCATACAATATGCAATTCTCGATTTAGCAAATACGAATGAATAGACATGTACCAATTAACTCAGACATGCAAAAGTGATGGCGGGCGAAACATTTATATATATATACATATATGTATATATATGTTCTCTTTGTGCTTCACTATGTGCCAACCTCCTGTTCATAATTCGTGACCAGTACAAGCCTTGTACTTTTAACGAGGACCATGACTACGTTTCACCATGGACACTACCTCAACCCGAAAGACCATATTTAGAAAATGTTAAGTGAGCAAATCTACACGTTGGAAAGTGCTCGGTCTATAGTAGTTGACATGTCAGGTCTCGATGGCGTACTACATCAAGCCGGTAGAAAAGCGACTTTTAAAAACCGCGCAAGTTGCTGGTCGTTATTTATCTTGCGATGATAAGTACCAAAAAATCCTCTATTTTGTTCGGCAACGGGCGCTCAAGGTTCATGGTCAAGGTCGAAAGGAATCTGCGTCAAAGGGAACTGTAACGCTTTCGGCGTCGACACTGCTACATCGCAATAATGTATGGAACGATAGGATTTGTAGCAGGACATCGTCAAGCATACATCTCTGGCAAATTCGCTATATGGGGTAGGTACCCCGTACGGCGAAGGCTATTTGGTGATCATGATTCTCGACAGCTTTATTGATTACATCTGTTCTCTATAAAAGCATTGTATACTAGAAAGCCCTGATGTTGCAGTATCGTGTGAGAACATAGTAAAGAAATGATTGGATGCAGCCGCAAGCTATCATTATTTCGCCCTTTACGACTTATTTGTCCACAATGCACAAAGAAGGGCGGTCTATTGACCTTACCTTTGTGTTTCACTACCTGAGTAATTTCAGAATTGGAAATGTTTAGGGCCCTGAGGGTTGAGTTTGCAACGAGGAGAAGTCGCACAAGTTGGAGGGCGAAATCTCTGACTATCTCTTCGAAAAGGATAGAGGCGACAGCAAGCCGAGTAAAGCCTGGATATTTAATGTGGATGTCACGCATTATGACACGTACTCATAAGAGGGAATAAAAGCTACATGACTATTCGCAAGTGGGACTGCATGTAGAAAATTGATAACATGGCGCGAGCAATAAGAAATAGCCACACCACCATGTCAAATCTACGTAACATGGTATCAGGACAGATGCGTTTACTGGTATGTGGCACATCTCCAAGTTGACGCGTAGGCTGTTCTATGATTATCTTTTTACGGAGAAAGCTGGTCCCGTCACGTTTGAGAGTGACAAGTGACTTGCGTAGGTGTAGAGCGTATACTGAAGTCCGGGTGCGCTCATGGGCAAGTGCTTGTTCGAATTGTGTAATACTTCGCTCTTGTCAGAAAAAGCAAATCTGTCAAGCTCGAACGGATGTAATCGGAACACAATTGCGTACCTCTGTCATTTTTGACTTGGGTACCCGGACATAGTGATCTAAAAGTCATCGCCAAAAGTGATAGCCATTGACTGTATTGTCACATCAGAATAGCCGGGGGCCGTGAAGGTAGCGCCATATAAATCCAAAGCAATTTTCAGGCAAAATTCTCTGGTGAATGATAAGAAGCCTCATAATGTCTTTAACAATCATTTATGCGACATAATGCATATTTCTTGATTCGATGGTGGTAGATAATCGTCAGTTTCATTAATGATTTACCACAATTGGGTGTACTACTCTGGATGAAGAAAGTGATAGAAGCGGCATCTAGGTTAGCCGATTTTGTCGCACATGCTGATACCTAGACCGACTATATTATCCGGCTACTTCGCAGTAGACATTGAAAGGAGTAAAAATTATGTCAAATAATCAAGACGAGTAGTTAGCGTGGCATGGTTTAGAAGTTTATGCCACACTACGTAGCCCAGCTTAATATATATGGCAGGGCGAATCATCAGGGTGTCGGCAGAATGCGCTCTCTGCATATTAAATTATTCCAGATATCCAAGGCGTGTCAAAGACAAGCTCTTTTTATTTTCTGAATCTATACATAGGTGGTGTACACCGCGTGCCGCAAATTACGGTAACTCGCCAGACAAATTTTGAATAGGCAAGTGGCGAAGCTCGGGACGTTCGATAATTATGCGGTGTGACTTTAAAAGGAATATCGCACCAAATATGATGTGCCTTTCGCAAGATGCTGATTTAGCGATAGCTTAGATAATGAAAACTTAACATGCGTTGATAATATCAAGAGCTTTCGTATGATGGCGACCAAAGATTCAAAATTTGTCAAAAATGTCTTTGAAATAGGAAGACAAATTGAAATATACCAAAGATTTGATGTGTACGAGATGGTTATTGAAACTGCGTTCATGATAAGTAATTGGATGGAGCCAATTGAATGGGTAAATCCCGCACGGATATCTCGGAGAAGTACACACATCGATTTTTTAGCTATAGAGTCCGTTATGTGAAAATAAGCAATAGACTTGGGAGGGGCATAAAATTACCAGCGTTTTTTCTCAACATTGGATTCACGAAATGAAACGTGATCTCTTTTAAATACATCTAGCTAGATGAACTGCTCATTGTCTATATGGAGCTTGATGGTGATAAGCGTTAATTGCCAGTAGTAGCATCATGACACTTCATTAATTGATTGCTCACTCATAAGCATTTTTAGACGCCTGAATTCAAAAATTTACATAATTTTAATGATCATAATGATTTGGGTGAATATTTTTAGTGGAATACATTAGCTTTTCTAAATACGTGCTTAAGAAGTCTGTCATGATCAAAAGCAATCCATCAAATCGTAACAAGTTACACGTCACAAGGTACAATAAGTCATGCGCGAGGGAGGTCGCATGTTTGAGATATTGATCTGTACATCTCCCTGAGAAACTCGATTGGATACCTCACGTTATTCATGACATATCCGTCTCTATATCGCAGCTGCAGCAGGAGTGCCCATTCACGAAGTTAATAAACCCTTTCCCGACGCACCAGCAAGCAATCGAGATACTTTTCAGTACATTTAAGGCACGAAAACGCATGTCATCGAGCTCTAAATACGCGGTGACTGTACCTTTTTCGTAAAAATTGAGTGCAAGCTCGGTTTAAAACATAAAGAAAGTACAACACAAAAGAGTCTGCGCGCTTATGATGAACGAAGGATGCATCAGCTGGAAGATCACGAAAAAACGGGAGGCTTTACAGTCATCAGCGGAAGCAGAATTCATTGTGTTTTTGGAGACCAAGCAAGAGAAAGTATGGCTGTCGGTGTACCTTGTGCGAGCTTTGTACTATGAATAGAGATTTAGCATAGATAATTTACGAGAAAACAAAGGGTCTTTCGTGTTGTCCAGTAGCCTTAAATTACACATGTGCACCAAACTACGTCAGATGTCGCGTTTTGCGCGACAAGGTGGATGAAGTACCTAGGGAACAGTGATCAAGCTATTTTTCAAAAGACGGACGGATCGCGTCCCGACGAATTCCAAACTGGCAAACAATTAATGACGATGTTCGTGCAAGCCTTAATCCTTTCGTTGGACTGGTGGGGATAGTCGATGAAATCACATTTTTTGTCGTTTTAAGGTTAAAGGATTATGAATATAAACAAGGCGTGTATTTACGTCGTCCTCAATCGTGCTCCGTGATAGCAGTCAAGCACGAGAAAGGTATAAGATTGCGATCTGCGACCAAGGAACGACGGCGATATATCGGTATTAGTCTGTACTTCACCTTGCTATTCGCGATCCGCGATCAAGAAGTAAATTTCTATCAATCGGATTGGTGTGTACCACACCACGTGATCCGTGATCCGAGATCTGATAAAAGGACATGAGCGCGATCCGAGATCAAGAATGCGATCGCAATACATGAGTTTTAGTGCCACGCGATTCGCAATTTGAGATACAAGAGGCGGTCGCGATACATAGCAATTGGTGTGTACGGCACACACTATTCGCGATCCGAGATCGAGGAGGCGATTGCAAGACATCGGATTGGTATGTTTTACACCACACGATCAACAATTACCGTGAAGTGGGCCACGTCGTGCAAGAGCGGATCAGTAGGTATAGGCGACACACGGCAGCAGATTTGGAGTCTGTGGTAAGAATAGTGGTAGCTCGTGGTTAATTAGTTAAGCACTAAACATAGCTCAAGTTCCTTCCAAGTGCACTTGTCGACTACTCTTCCAAATTGTGTTGGTTGATTGCCCGACGTCAAGAAAGTTACTAACTTGATTCAAATTATATCCCGGATTATTAAACCAGGGACCAAGGACTCTCAAGACAAACCAATCAACTGCCATCGGACGCAGCAACACAGCAAAGAAAAGTTTTCTAGTCAGTGGTAAATCTTAAGTAGTCAGAAGATCAAGCGGGTCAAGTATCTACGTATTGGACAAGGCGATCTAGTCAAGATCGGGGTGTCTCATATCGATCACCCTACATGTTTACCCGTGATTCTGTGAAGACTTCCACACGATTATCCCAGCCCCGTCACACACACGGTCAAGTTTTAACTCTACACGAGTCCATCTGGAAAAGTGCAGCGCTAACTACCGTCATGCTTAAAAGTTGAGGAAGATTACAAGTACAGAAACGAAGTACGCCTCCGACAATGGACTGTCGAAGCGCCAGTGAACAGTCGAGCTCGCAATAAATTTGAGACCGCCGTCCACCACATAACTGCGATACCGGGGACTCTGCTCGACCAAGTACATGAACGTCAAACTTATAAAAAATCTAAATACTGCCCTCCAGCTTCAGCATCATCCCGATGTACTGGTCATTATAGCAAAAGCTCTCGTAAAGTTGTATAAGAATTTTAAAGAAACAGTACGTCGACCAGAAATTGCAATATAGACGATAAATTATGCGTAGCTATACGATAAGCAATTCGAGATTTAGTGATTACAAATGTACAGAGGCAAAGAATCCATTAGCCTCAGTGTAGCTAAAGAGAGCAAATAACTGACTACAAAACGTTCACTTTAGGTGGATCAATCACTCTTTTTATACTTCTTTGCCATTACAGATATCTCGCAAACTGTGAGATGAGCTAAGCGTAGATGTTTTTTCATCGCTTCATCACAACGCCAGTCACAATCATAGTGTGCTGATAAGCGCCTACATTTGATCATTACTCGCCAAAAATAGGATCGTCTCGGTGATGTCTGGTAAATATGTGCTTCAGATTCTTGGCTACGACTTTTTTTCTGGGTATCACCAATATATTACTGTGCAACCACAGCTCGATCTTAAGCTATCAGATTTCCATTCGATCTAGGATAACCGTGTTACTGCATCTTGACAAAAAAATTGTGTAGACGGTGCTCACTACGTGTGCATCCGTGTTCCAGTGCACTATTTCTAATCAATGATAGATTCTTGTTCTCTGTCTGTTTCGATACAGAGCATCCACCTTAGCCATGTGACTATGTGCAACACTGTGTTGCGAGTGAGTCCATCGCACTCACTCGCATTTTGTTCACTCGATTGTAGATGCTTCAAAATCATCACCAGGTATATCTGATGAACAAGAGACACAGTTTTTACGTATCGATAATGATGGCTGAATCCAAATCTCATACCTTTATGACCATGATAAATTGAGGATAACGACAAATTGGTCGGGCATTCCAGTATGATGAAATTATTATCGTCCAGTTCAACTTCTAATGTGTCGTAATTTGCCATCACGTCTTCAATTGACTAGGATGCGCCTGTCAACAAGCGCAATGACATTTTTGCTAATGGTAACAAAATTGAGCCTGCAATCATCTAGCGACTGACGTTGTATAAAGTTGTTTGATACCTTACACCCGACAAGGGCGAGAAGTGATGTATCTTCAGTCACGTTAATCAATAAGGTGATGAGGCACATATCGACACCAGAGCAAGCATTGTGATGGAGTAAAATTGTCAAAATTGATGACGTGGTCTCGACTCTCAACTGGCTGCCAGACTACCGGCTTTCGAAGGAGGAACTCCGTTTTAGTGTATACAACATTTTTCACCTTGTGTACCTATTGGTAGGGCCGGTCGCACTCTTCTTGGTGAAATCAACTCAATCAATTACCTAACTGTTTCAGGGATTAAACGGAGGGTCGACCTAATAGGAATATATACTCGCTTGTAATGATTTTTGGAAGAATGATTTGTATGAAGCACCCTGATCAAATAAATATCGCCTTATCATATATATTAAATGCAGGCTAAACTGCATCCGATCGTGGATATAGATTAGCCTAAGTGTTCTCGACGCGCCTAGCCAAACATTAAAGGGGAATAAATCAAAAAGATTATGGAGATGGAATCTTGTAACATCGGGAGGACAAAGATATTCTACCAGGAGATAGTCGACACGTATGTTACAAAGTAAAATGAATACAATTAACTGCTAAACTAATATACCTAAAGTACCAATATGCACATCCGTATTGTAACGGGGCACACCCTTGCGTGAACTTAACGCAAGGGTATCGGTGCCCCGACAGACGTACACGTGGCAAGCGAGGAAGCGTAGGTAGGGTAAAAGTAGAACTGTTATATTAATAAATTAAGTCTTTAAACTACTGTCTCTTCGTTTGACTTAATTCAATTATACTAATATAACTGCATGTATGGTGACGTCTCGTCACCACTCATTGCGCGCGTCTTGCGGCGATTGGTGGGTTGATATCATCACGATATCAACCAATGAACAGACTCTGTGGTCGACCCTTCAATATCACCACTTTGGTGATATTGTTCAAAGAATATTCAACATAATATTCTTTATTGTCACTTTCCTTAAAGTGACAATTCCATGTAACGGGCTGTCCCGTTACACGTATCTCCTCATTTTCTGTCCTTTGTAATCACTCTCCAAATATCGTCTTCTTGTACTATGCAGTCCACCAAACGTCAACATTTATATGGGTCGCGATGACAGACCACAAATCTCGGACCTATGATCGCGAATTAAGGACCGCCATCGATCGCATATCACGGAGGCGGATCTCGGGGTGTTAAAGATGCAATAGACAACTGTAGATCTTGTTCCCGATCACGGATCGCAATTCTAGACTAGGTGTTTGACCGCGGATCGCAGTGTGGCACAATTATCGAGGTCAATCACGATCGCCGCAACGATGTCTATCGTTCTTCCTCATCGAACATGCGTCTGCCGGCATTCCGTTATACTTGACATGACTTATATAATCATGATCCTTTGATAGTAATCGATCATCTATCGGGTAACCTAAACATTACCTACATGCTCTAGTAAATGGCTTTGATCGTAGGCT